>LOJH01003063.1:0-40252 GCA_001685095.1 Ellobius talpinus | reverse complement strand
TACAGTTACAATATTTATATCTATTTAACTATCTATGTATTCTTCAACTCTATATAATGTTAGCACTGTGACATGCTACAACAATTTCACCTAATGGACATGAAATTTGGACATTTTCTTTGATATTAAAGCAGAGGTGAATACATTCTTGGGTAAAATGAAAAATGTGTATGAATTTTATAGACATTACATAGCTTCCAAACAGTGCTTAGGATGTTTCATTTGTCGGGCTATGAAGGCATGCCTTCACTGTCCTTGACGTTCAGAGGATCCTTGAGAGCACAGGTGCAGGAGTACTAGCTTAAGGTGTGCTGTTTGCTTTATTAGCTGTGTGAATTTGAACTATACTTCCTCCTATTTGTCAACATAAAAATAAGATGATCTCATAAATCCTTCAAATGTAACATTAAGTTCCATCTATATTCTCCATGTCCTTATGGGTAAAAGTGTGGGCGAGTGGTTGGGAAAAGGAAAGCATGGATGTGTTCCATTGTTTGAGGTAAAGGAAGAAGATCTCTGGTCTGAGATTACTAGGTGGAAGAAGCCAGTATCATGATGCAGCAGTGTTGTTGTTGAAAGCTAACACTAACTCTGTTTTATGCCTCATTTTAACTAATTTTTATTATTAAATGATTTTCATTGTACTGAAAACACTAAGAATTAGCTATAACTTGACTCTCAAATTTCCAAGTTATGTATTGTACATCATTGGGTGATTGAAACACCCATAGGCAGGGAAATAAATTGATGCTGCCTTGGCAAAAAGGGTTCAGAGGTTTGCAAGTTTTTCTAGACAGACTCAGACAAAACTGGAAGGTACTTAGAGCCATGAGGTCAGTGACCCAACAACCTCCACCACTAATGCTGTCAGTCAAAAAGAGAAACAAAGAACAGATGTGGAGAGGGAGAAAAGAAAGGGGGAACCATTTCCTAGATCCCTACATTTTCTCAGAGTGTCAATTTTTGCAACAAATTCTGAATTACTTTTAAAAACATAAAAATTCTTGCACAAGAAGATCACCAGAGTCAAGTCTGTAAAGGTTCCCCTCTCTCCTGGGTCCAACCCAGGTCTCTCTGCTTCCTGTGCAAAGATCCACTACCTCCCACTACTCCCATCATCACAGGAAGAGCTCCTTCTATAAGCATGCCTTCCTCCCCGTGAATAACTAAAATCTCTCTAAAACTGTCAGCCAAAGCAAACCCTTTCTCTTCTAAATTGTTCCTTATTTGTTTGTTTGAGTGGTTTGTTATTGTTGCTGTCAGTGACATAGCAGCACAATTCCTGGCCAGAAATTATGAATTCTGTGGCACATGTAACCAGTTTCACCATTGTTATCACTGACATAGAGGAACTTGATTTACATCAGTAGAAACCCTTAAATAATTTCTCCCAAACCTCCACCATGTCTAAGGTCTTTGCTGCCTTAGGGCACAGCATCCATGAATGTAGAGTGGGTGTGTCTCATTGTCCTCCTCCCTCCCATGTGTATCACAGACGTCTTCAGACTCAACAAACACTCACTTTCCACCAGCCACTCCATTCCCACCTTTATATTTGACAACTTTCCTTATAAAAATGGTTTCTCAATTAGAGTCTGAGTCACTAAATCATTGAGAGTTTCACTCTTATGAATGTCAATGATCTTTAATTTCCCTCAAAAAGCCTCCTGAGAGCATCCCAAAGTACTGTGACTCCAAAATCTTGTGCCTCTACAGTCCAGTTTAACTCATACTATGACCCCTAAATTCTTATACATCTACTAGTCCTTAGGTCCAAGTCTATTCTCGTACATTACATTCGATCACTATACATATTAAATAAATGATTAAACAATTTTACCTATTTATTATCAAATATAGTTCACTCATTTCTCAACAGATTTCTGCCAAATGGGCCTTTTAATCTTCATAATTAATATGAGTATCATTTTGCTGTTGAATTGATATTCTTCCAGTTAACAGGGAAGAGACTTGACATCTTCCAATTCATCACAAAGAACAAAAAAATATTGTTGGAACTTTTCAAATGCATATTTTCACTCAGACCCCTTTCCTTCTGCTGACACAGTAAATTACAGGCTGGCTAAAGGGCTCTGTGAGATTTTCAGGCACTAGGGACATGGAAGATTTTCATACCTTTCGAAGAGGAATAACCCTTTCATAACACGTTTCTTGCAATGACATACAGAATAACATAAATCAAGAAAGATTTAGGATAAAAATATTTAAGCATCAATATTTAGTGATCTTATTTCTATAATGAAGGACATAAATTCATTTTCTCTAGACTTTTTAAGCCAAAACACTGTCCATATCTCAGATAGTTTATTCAGCTACAGCAATACCTTGACCTACAATATGCACTACTGAGTTCATCTTCAAGGGGCACAACTTTGCCTTTGTGTTGTTGGTCTGTGGGGGACTTTTTGAACCCTAAATTTTCTCTTCTTTCTACTTACCTCTCTAATTTTCTGTTCTTTATTACCTATTCCCTAAGAACCTAAGCTGAAAAATATAAAGTTTCAGAAATATCGTGTTTCTAAGATTTAAAACACCACCATCATAAAAAAATTACCCAGTGGGAAACCAAATGAGAACTATGGGAGACTATCAAAAAGATATTCAACCACTTATCTCATCAAGAAAAGCAAACCTAACAAGAAAATTAATTTTTAAAATGAATTTTGTGCTGAATGTATCATTTGATTCTTTAAAAAATTCTAGATAATTACTAAGAAAATAGTTCTTTGAGCTCTGGAATTATTAGTAACTATATAGAGGAAAATGCACCTTAACTTTGTCATTTTAAAATATCAATTGATGCTGTAGAGACATTGTTCATTTTAATATTCAAACAAGAATTTGAAATGCATTCCTTCCATACATTGGAATGTGTAAATTCATTATAGTTGTAGTTGATGAAAATGTTGATGATTGTGCCCAGGAGCTAGCTCTAGGGTCAATTAGTTAAACAAAAAAATAGCAAAAAGAAAATAAAAAAGAGACTTTTGCCAAGCAGAATGAGAGGTTTAGTTTCCCACTGGGTAAATCAGAAGAGCAAGAAATAAATGATAGAGATGAAATATCTTTGGGACACATCTAAGAAGAAAATGTAGACATTCTGAGTGCAACAAAGAACACTTGCCTTGAACATATTTATGAACAAGTTGTAACCCTTCAGCATTTTCCAAATGACAAGGAATAAAACTTATCTGAAAAGAGGCTGGGAAGATTATTTGCAAGAATCTGGTGCTTATCCCACGGCGCTGGAGTCATTCCAGTCGTTCTGAGGAAAGGCATCTGCCATCACCAGTATCAGCATTCCCTCAGACAAAATCTCAGAATGCAATCTGTGACAAATGTTTTCTTCTAAAACATAGAACTATTAAACTGCATGTAGTTTGTGGTTCGTTTTACTTAGTTGTTCATGAACATGCTCATTATATACTAATTCTCAACACCAAAAATTAACAACATATATGTCTATGATTATGGAAGGGCAAGAAATAAAATATTGTATTTCAACTAGTACTGCATAAAGGATTTTACCTCCAGCACTTGCTGCAATTCTCCTAGCACTTCATTGAGGTGGGATTTATCAGTCCCACTCTAGAACTCGAAAGTGAATACCATTAGGCAGTTAAACAAATGGCCAGAAGCCTCAGCTACACAGTAGAATGAAAACTGAAGTCGTCTAAAGATGTGACCAATCCACGCTATCACGCTGCCTTCAAGCTCCTTTGAATTGTCCCCTAGGAGTCATTACAGAAATAAATAATAACCTCAAAATGACCATGGTAACCAAGGAGTCTGTAAATCTTAATTTAAAATTCTTGAAATTTGAATCATACTAAGATCAAATTGCAAACTTTCTTCACAAATTTTATTTCAAATTCAAGAACACAAAGGAATCTTTATTTCCCAATGCTTATTTATACAGTGTGATTTTACATGGCTTTCAGGACTTCTGCAATCTAGTTTAGTATAAGTAGAGTTGCTATAAATAAATTGCTTTCTTATATATTACTGTGATATGCATTTGAAAGCTTCAATGTAGAAAATTTCTGGAGGATATATAAATAATTTTGAAGTTATTGTTTTTTGATAAAACAGCAGTGAAGTGATCTTTGCTTCTTTTCTCATTTCCTTCCTCCCTTTCTTCTCCCTTTCCTTGCATGCTACGGTGATTTTGCCACATCTGAATAACCATCCCAAGATTCCTGCCTACTAAAAAGACTTTCTTTCCTAATCCATTAGAATAAACAAAGGTCTGGGATCAGAAAGTATGACAAGGGCTTCTGCATCCCTCTTATGTTGTTCATCATTGAACCAAGAATGAAAGGTCATTCTAGTTTAAATTTCTGTTGGCTAATCACATCTCTACATTTACTTATAGATGAAATAAATTTAAAAATATCAAGGAATCCTAAGTATTCTCAAATGACAAGAAATTTTGTTTCCTTATATTTTCCCTCTATATATAAAGTCCCAATAACATCAAAATGACACTGAAAGCAGAAAAGCCTTGGTGGTAATTTTATCAGAGTTTGTTTAATCCATCCTTGTCCATAAACATACATCATGAACAGCATTGGCTCAAAATGAGTGGAATTGAAAATCCAGAATGCTTTGAGTCAACAATTATGAGTTACCTGTTGAGAACTAGAAGTCTTTAATACCTGTTATGAAATCCTGTACTTATTAAAAAGGAATGTTAAATAAAACTGTTGCTTGGGAGAGGACAAAGAACACTTTACTCAAGGTTACATAGTTTTGAAAAAATCAAGTTTACCAGGCACTATTTATGAGCAGTAATCATTCATTCTAGAAAGAAATACTAAATAATTCTTAGATCTAGATGTTCTAGCCTTGAACCTTAGACAAACTCTGCTCTCTCTCTAAGCTCATTTCTCCTATGCACAATAGAGTACATGCCAAAATCAGTTGTAAGAATTCAATGCACTAGGGCTGGGAACATTTGGCCCAGCACCTCATAGAGATGTACATATACTCCTATAGGTTTGCAATAGTAGGGGCCATTCTATTCGGTCCTTTTTATTTGCATATGTCACAGTAAGAGATACAGGCCAAACCTGAACAGATACTCACCAAGGCCAAGCATTTTTAAAATCTTGATTGTCTCCCATTGAGCAGTGTCTTCTACATACAAGCAGAGCTGACTCTTCAACTCTTTTGCAATTGATTTTTATGAAAATGTTTTAGTACCTCTGGTTAATTTCTATTGATTTTTCTTTTCAATTCTTTTTCAACTGGTTACCATGTTTGCTACTGACACCAAAGTCCAGCCTCTTGTTTAATGTGTTTAACAACAGTCTGTGGAGGAGAAAGAACTAATGTTCTTTTGGGGTGCATGATTTTAATATTTACTTCTTTATGCTCTGTCTACATAGACCAAGTAAATATTCAGTTAATTTTTTAACATTTAGCTAATATTACTAATTTTATTAAAATTATTTTTTATGCAGTGGAGGGTGTAGCTCAGTTGATAGAGTGCTTGCTAGCTTTCATCAAAGCCTTAAATTCAATCCCTCCCACCACATAAACCAGGGGTGGTGGTGCATACCTGTAATCCCAGCACTTGGAAAGTGAAACAGAAGGATAAAAATTCCATGTCATCTTCTATTAAATAGCAAGATTAAGGCCAATCCTGTTCAAATAACCATGTCAACAACTTTTTTTTTTTACTTTGGTGAATTATAACTCTGTCCCCTTTGTAAGTATAGACATAAAATAAAAACAATGTTTCTTGAAATTAAAGTACACTAGCCAGAACTCTTGAAATGCTTGTCTATTGTTTATAGAAATCTGGGATTTAGCTGCATTTTCTTTGGAAAGCCAGATGTAAGCAGTTATAATAACAGCACACATTCATAGACAAACCTATTTCCACTATAGTACTTGATATATCTGATGGTGTGTACAGTTATCAGAGTCTTTGGAAACATATTTGAGCTTCATTTAAGAAAAAAGAAAAACTAGCTACTGTGGTTTATTGGGGTAGTCGGGTCATAAAAGTATTAACATGTCATTTCCTTAGTTACATGGACAAAACTATGGAGTTGGGTAGCAGCTTACATTAGGAACAAGTCAGCTATTCATGCAGCAAAATTCACAATCCAAGTTCTTTCAAAATCATTTGACTCAGTGAATAATAACCAAGAGTAGATTGCACAGCATCATCAAGACATAATTTATTCATCTCCTAGAATGAATCATTAATCCAGACAAGGCAGTGTTCTGTATGTAACACTACTGAGTAGGCTGTTTTAGACATACTCAATTCTCCAGGAAGCGGAAGTCACTCACCTTTTAAACTACAATATGTGGTCGGAGAAACTTATCATTCTCTCATAGTCTCAGAATAAGTTCTGTTCTTGAATGTCAAGAAATCAAGGAAAAAGAGTGAAGCCTTAGCTTCCAGAATAGATGAGAAACTATGGGTAAAGCTACTTTGAGACAGGTAAACAGCAGGTTTCTTGACAAAGATCAGTGATAGTTTTCTCCCAGAAAGTCAAAGGGTATTAAAACCACAGGCAGTGCTTATATCAATTTTATTTACCACCACCTAGATTTGGAGCGGAGGACAAACTTTAGCTAGAAGTTCTAAGTCCTTATCAGTACGATTAAGATTGTGTGATAAATGGAGAAATCAAAGGTGTTTTAAAGAGATTAATATTTGATCATGGTGTTAATGCATGGCAATGCATAGAAATAGCTCTTATAAATTGTAGCCATTTTTTTCTCCAGTCATATTTTCCTATTCTCAGTTCAGATATTGCCTATTTGCCCAAAGAAGGGAAATGTTTTACAAACTGAGAATAGCTTATTCCATTCATAAACATGAGAAGTAAATTGAAATTCCAAACTATTAACATATGGATCAATAGATTCCAACTCTCCTTTCACTGGGCCAGATAATGATCTCTTGTGTGTTAGAAAGGGTACAGTATATGAACTGAATTTTATTGACCTACAGTGAATGCCCTACAATAGAAAAGCTCTCATTAGAATATTTAAGAAGAATTAAATAGGAGTATAAAACTACCTCCTCTGAAAAGCAGTCTTAGTAATGTGTCCTCAATATTAAACTCATTTAAATTTGGAGAGCCATTTTTAATGTATGAGATATGCTTACCTCAGTGAATTTACTATTAGAATCTATTTCCTTTCTTATATTAATACCTCTGATAAAGATTCCATCTATTCATACTAGCCTATAATCTGATGTCTTGTTTGTTTTGTTTTCTGTTGTTGTTGCTTTTCGAGACAAGGTTTCTCTGTGTAGTCCTGGATATCCTGGAACTCACTTTGTAGATCAGGTTGACCTCAAATTCATGGAGATCTGCTTGCCTCTGCCTCAGGAATGCTGGAATTAAAGGTGTGTGCCACCACCACCTGAATAGTCTGATGTCTTTATGGCTAGAACCATCTTTAATTTCCTGCTTCACCAACATCTACTAAATTCTTTTGCCCCCATAGAGGAACTAAATAGTTTTAGGAGAGGGAGGGCTCATCCCAATCCAGTTTCAATTGAGAATCTAAAATTTCTAAACTCATCAGAATAATTGCATTTCCTCTTCCATGTTCTTTGTGCAAATAACCCAGATCTAAGGGATGAGTAAAACCCACAGATTTGATTTGTGAAAGAAAGAAAAAAAACCACATGCAAACAAGCTAAAATCTGTGAGAATTGAAGCCTGGCACATCACTCATCTTTGCAAAGGTGAGTGCCTCGCTCTTCTCAGATAACCAATAACAAGCTTCTCTCCTTCTAGAGTTTGAAAGACCAGAACTGTGTTGATAAATTCTGATAGCACATAGGGAGCTACTCTGATAATGGTGCTTATCCTGAAGAAGAGTCTGTGCCCAAATATGGAAATTGGTTTGAGACAATAGCATTAATTGTTGACTCAAACAAACTCTAAAGATGAAATGTTCAGCATTCAAACAAGAATCGTACACTTCTGTCAACAGTTAGAGACTAAGATACATCCCTGAGCGTGAGCTCGTGACTTTCTAAACCTAACAGTTACAGTGTGACAAAAGTGATACCATGTCTACCTTCCAAGACTACTCCACGGAGCATATTGCAGCCTCCTTCTCCTCCCTTTGCTTCCACCTGTTCTTCTCTTCCTGTTCTTGCCCCTTCCTGCTGTTCCTTCCTTTTATCTCCTCTCTACCCTCCTCCCCTAACCTCCACCATGTAGAAAGAACATCTAGGTGCATCCTAAAACAATCACATTAAGTCATTCCTTAATAAATGACTCAAAGAAACTGTAAAATAATAAATATTTATAATTTCAAGCTGCTAAACTTGGGTATAATTTGCTTTGCAACAATAGGTAACTAACATACAAACCAATCTCGGGCATGGTTATTGCCATTTTAGATTAACCATGCCCAAGGTTGGTTTATATGTTAGTTAATGCCTCAGTATTATTTTAAATACCTTAACTGGAAAATACGTTCTTTTGTTACTGTAGGCTTTTGAAGATAGTACTACAAATTCCTGTGCTTATCCATCACATAGTAATGTTTTAGAAGGAGAGAGGGGAAAAAAACGTTTTGCTGTGAGTAAGCTTACCACTGTCAAAGGACAGAGGAAAATAGAACTTTTATCATAAACATAGAGAGGAGAGCAGCAAGAAGAGGGAAAACCTCACTTAATACAAAGCAACTGAAGAAAGACACCCCCTGCCCATCTTTGCAAATAAAGCATACTGTTTTATAGGCCCTCACGCAGTTGTTTCCTAACAGGGGGTTTCAGATGTCTCAGCTTCCTGTCATGTTCAGAATTAGGCAAGAAAGCAAGTGACAGGCTTCTGTGAGACTTATAATGTAGACAAGGCCCAATCACACACAAACGCTAGGCAGAGGAAATGGGTCCCTGTCATCCTAGGAAGGGAACAGGAAGCTAAATTTCCACCAGCACGTCAAGCAAATTGGTCAAGGACCAGAAATGTGAAGCATGGATCAGAAGAGAAAGTTAAAACAAGGCTACCCACCTGTCTCAAAACTGACGGGAAGCAGTTGCATTGATATTGAGAAGACTTTTAGCAAGAAAAATATTCTAGAAATTCAGTCATTAGGGTCCAGAAAAGTTGAAATTGCACAACGATGAAAATCAAAATATAGCAGAGAAATCCAAAAATTGGGACACAGAGACACGACTGACTTAAAGAGATGTGATGTGTTGATGCTGAGCAATCATCTGTCCTTCGGAATAAGAGAGGGAGTTGGGGAAGAAAGGGAAGGAGTTGGTGTAGTGGTCAATGCACAGAAACAGCTGGTTTGGGTAGATTTGATTGGGTCCTCTTAAAACCTACAGTACATATGAAATAGACCCATGGAAGAACAGCAGGTGACCTGCTTTCCAAGGATTTTAGCACACGTATTGCTCACCAGCTTTCTCATTCTGAGTCTGAAAAAATAATGGTAGACTTTTATTTCACTATTTATTAGAAGAGAACACTCTAATTGAGGTAGAATATTTTTCTAGTGGGTACTTTTTTCTTTTTCTGTCTTGAAGATAAAAGTGTAGGTCAGAAGTCATGCAATTCGGAAAAACGGAGTCGGCATTCAAATCTGGATCATATACCTTATAATACTTTTCTTTTACTTTAAGAGAAATGAAACTATGCCGTAAACAAATCAGACTTTATCCATTGCCCTTATTTTAGGAAAGTAAAGTTATAGCAGTTGTTCAGAAAGTTGAAATTAAGCACTAACATCGTGTTTTGCCTTTCTGCTATTCTTGACAGTGAGAGTGAAGGCAAAGCCGCAGGTTTCTTCTGACGGAAAACCCACTTCTTTTTTTTCCTTGTCTAAGTAGTGCTTTGATGGTTACTGCTCTAATAACATTATGCCAAATTCTGCTGTTCTTCCTCAAAGTTTTCCAGCTTTTACCTTCATGTATACACGGACTGAGAGCATAATGGAAGGGGATGTTTCAGGGAATAATGATGCAAGCAGCATAGATGGGAAACAAGAGCCATGCCTTCACGGGACTTTTACATTTCAGTGATTCCATTACAGATTGTAAAATGTTCTACACCAAAAGAAAAGAGGGATAAAATGATATCCTTAGGAAAATCCTCTCTGTAAAATCAAATCTTTCTCTTTGCCCACTGCCCAACAATTTGAATATGGTTTCTTGATGCAAACTATTTGACCCTGCCTCTGGACAGATGTGTAATTTTTGACATGCTACTCAGTATAGTTTCTTCGGATATAAACAGAATTTTTCTATGTTTATTAGTATGGTCTCAAACTCTCTGTGTAGTGCAGGATACCCTCAAAGTTACACCAACGCTTGTGCTTCTGCCTCCCTCGTGCTGGGATCAGAGATATATTCAACCTCTTCTTCACCTTCATCACCTGAACAACAACAATAGAAACAGAATGGACTCCTTTGAGTTCCTACAGAAATTAAATGAATCAACTCAGACAAAAAGTTAGCAACCATCCTTTCTATTATGAACTTAAGAAATAATTGGTTTTTAAGGAAGGTGACTATCAAATCATGAAAGATAGCAAGTGTTGACAAGTTGAAATCCTGCACAGTCTTGGAGAGAGTGAAAAGGTAAATCTATGTATAGTTTCCTTAAAAAATAAAAATAAAATTACCATGTGATCCAACAATCTCACCATTGAGTATATATCCAAAGAGAATTACGTGACTATCAATGAGACACCTGTGTGCCTGTGTTCACTGCAGTGTTATTTATAGTAGCCAAGTCATAGGCTCAAACTTGAGTGTCTAACAAAGAAATATTAGAAATAATATAATATATATACATATATGTATGTATATGAGAAATCGTGTCATTTGTGACAGATGGGTGAGCCTGAAATACATTACATTGTCAACAGATGCATTGAAAGATAAATGTCAGGTGATTTTTTTTATCTGTTCAAGTAAAAAGCTGGACTCATAAAAGCCGAGAGTATAATTGTAGGTATCCAAGGTAAGAGAAGAAGAGACTTGGAGAGATGGAGGTAAAGGATATAAAATATTAGAGAGAATAATTCGATAGTTCTATTACAAAGCATGTAGGAAGTTTATATTTCACATTCTTAAAATTTGTTGAGAAAGCCTCTCTCTTCTCTCTTCCTCCCTTCTTCCCTTCCCCATCTCTCTCTCTCAATAAGTATGTGTGTGCATCAATACATACATATACATATAAATACACATAATCTTTTCAGGGAATTATGTAATAAATTTCATTTAAAATTAAGTTTCATAAATCAGTTTTTCTAATACATTACCAATTCTACATGTGAATCAGCATGAGATTAGGACAATCAAAACTTCAATTTTAAGACATTTTTTCTTTTGGTAACCTAGATATGAATATGTAATTGCTAGGAGTAAACTTATTAGTTCAACATTTAAATATGACTACATTGATTCAAACTGAGATGACAGAAATATTTGCTCTTTATTGATACTCATACAAAATTTACCAGGACTAAAGAACAAATAAATATATTCACTTTCAACAACTTGCAACATTCTCTCTCTACTTCGATTTTTAATTGACATTTTATGCCCACCATAAAAAAGATGGGCTTCCTGTTGCTTTTTATATATTTATTAAAGCTCAGCCATAGTCAAAAACTTGAGTATACACATGTGCTTTAGTGTATGAATAAAGTAAATTTACAAGTATTTAAATCAACATAAATTTTTACTGCTTTTCATTCATGCTATCTGGCCATACATAAGGCAAATAATGGGCTGTTTGTTTTGCAGATGGAAATGACTCACACTGTTCTACATCTCAACTGTGAATCCATCATTTTGATATTTTTATATTTTTCTCCTATATATTTGCTACTTAGCAGCATATTTTAACAAGGCATATGCAGCAGAAGGTTAAATTTTCAGTTTAATAACTTTAAGCCCCAGAGAGAGATTGATATTGTGTTGATTTAGTATCAAACTGCCTTCCAAGTACTTTAAACCTGTAGCTTAGTAACAGCCCTGAACCTTCATCAGAGAAGCTTCTATTGCAGCAGACAGCAGTTAATACAGAGATCCACAGCTTTTCAGAGTGCAGAGAATGAGGAAGTGTGGGTGCTCCGTCGTCTTCATGAGGCATCCACACTACCCCCACTCCTCAAGTTGCTCAGGTAACATTGACAAAGATGGGGTGGGAAGGCTGTAAGAGCCAGAGGTTAAGGAAGATTGCTGTGAAATAGTCTTCTGGACCTGGCAGGGCCATTGCATCTGTGACCTCCTGGTGGCTGTGATTACCTGTGCAAGACCATACAAAACCAAGTCAGTCAGGAGTCCAGTATACGCGGAGAAGAGGCTCACAAAGCCTCATTCTTAGTCAAGTTTGGGTTGTTGGAAGCTGCTGGTTAAGGAAAGTTAGTCTTCCACCAGGAACTGGCCCTTGTTAGAATGCCCATGAACCAGTGTATGACCCGATAGCCAAGCATGGAAGGACAGCACTAATTAGACTCAGAGGGCTTTGAAAGAAGGAGATGAATTTGGGACAGGAATGTAGCCCAGGGGCCTAGGAGAAACTGGAGTGAATGAGAAGTCGATAAAATGAAAACATATTGTGTACGTATTTGAAATTCTCAGAGAATAAATAAAAACATAAAATAAACTCCAGGAAAAAGATCTCTGATAATTTTAGGCTAAATTTTGTAGTATTTACATTTCCACAGTAGACTTTCTAGCTCTAATTCCATCCATAGAATCATTTAAAGCCCTTGTTTCCACATCTATCTTAACGGGTTTTCTGAGCTGCCCCACATCTCCCTGATTTCCATATCCTTGGCACTCTGGTGCTTTGTATGTAAAGTACTATGATGGAGAAAATGGTGTGTCACAGAATTCCTAAATCCTTATTAAGACATAGTGCTAAAAGTAGAAAATTGAGACCTTCTGTCAATATGATGCCAGAAATAAATGGGCCTCCTCTCCCTCCTGAGGCGAGTCCTGAGAAGCAAGCCCAAACTCAACATGGCAGCAAAACTTTCCTGTTTGCTATATATGTAGCCTAGTTTCATCACATGCATTTTTGAATTCTGAAACAGCATTAAAATTACAGAGTAAAATATCCATTAAATTGACAGTATTATCCAGATGTCTTGAGAGTGTAGCTCAATGGTTGAATACTTGCACAAGGCACTGGGTTAAATCCATAGCTCTGAAAAACAAAGTCCAAAAAAATCCATTGCATTCCTAGTCACACACTGATTGCTAGAAGCCAATTAAACTTGATCAATTACCTTGATCCTCATCCAACCACAAAATAAATAATTACTAATAATGTTATTATAGATATTTATTAAATGCTCACTATTTGTCTGGCACAATACTAGGCATTTTGTACACATCATCTCAATTGTTTTTCATATAATCCACATAAGCAGGTAGCATTGCTTTGCTCTATTAGTCATACAGAAAGTGTAAAGCAAAGATAAAATGTATATGCAAGTAATTTTACCCACTGCATCAGGTACAATAAGAATTGCAAAATTTGCAATGACCGAGGGTGGACCTGATGATTGTCAATCTTAATGACACTATAAACAATATACCTCGAAACTGTTATAAAATGCGAATACTGGATATAAAAATCTACATTTAGAAAGCAAATATAATAACTGAAAAGGTGAGAACTTGACATAAGTATAAAAATATCACTTGAAAAGTAGCTTGGTTTTGACTATCCCAGCCTACTCTTCCACCTACCCCTTTGCAAATCTTGCTGTGTCAAGTATGGACTTATCTTCCTTAGTCAGACAGTAAGAAAGCTAAAATTGTGCCTGTCCTTTAGCTTGTCTCATTGTTTCCTGCAAATAGTTGGGGGAAGACATGGTGACGACTGTGTAGGTGGTGAAATTTTACAGTTATGTCATATCATGAGGAAAAACTGAGAAAGTATCACCACTTCTGATTCTGTTCGAATTGTATATTAACTGCACATCCTGTGAGATTCCGAGTGCTCTGGAGGATGCTTTCATCTTAAACACACACACACACAAAAAAAAAACCTATCCTTTTGTGTTGACTCCAAAAGGTGTGTGAACCTGGTAGAGTTGCTACCTTTGCTACCTTACCAATTAAGCAAACTACCCATAAAGTGGAAACGTTGAGTCTAATTGTGGCCATTAGGATAAGAAGGGAAGGATGATTAGGGCACAACACTGACAATAGAATTCAGCAGAACAGAAGCCATTGGCTTTCCTCTGTCAACTTCAATGCGAACACATGCCAAGTTCCTATTAGGTGCTAGAATGGTGAGAGAGAAATCTAGACTCGGATTCATCAAAGCCAAAGTTGCAGCTCTCCGAGGACAAGAACTTGCTTAGTCTCTATGTGAGCATATGGAAACTTTCAAGAATCTTGGTTCTTGTAACTATATGGTGGTGGTCTAAATATCTTTACTATAAATGATGCTCTACTTATTCCAAGTCCTTGACCAGGTTGAAGAATGGGCTCCTTGTTCACATTGCAGTATTTGCCTAATTTCATATTAATAATGGATATTCTTGTACAATTTTACAGAGGAATATTTTTACAAAATTTATTTTGGGTTTGTAGTTAAAGAATTATGTTCAAGTCACAGATGAAATGGACCTTGATTAGGAGCTGGAAAAATGTTCAATGAAAAGCCTGAATACCTCTCAGGGGCTCATTCATTGACCTTTTAAGTGGAAATAAGAATAGGTGGCTACCAACATGGGCAGAGAGAGTTGAGAAGGAATTCATCTGTATTTGAAATCCAAATACACATGGAATATGAAATTTGTGTAAGAAAGCACCACTTGCTATCTAGACAACTATCTCAAGGAAACACAAACTAACCATAATGCTCATTTTGTTAATTATGTTAACTAACCTATCTCTAATGTAGTAAGATGGCCTGGTAAAACAACCCTGTCCACTTTTGAGACAAGTTGAGGCTGCTGTGAAAAATATGCCACCCACAAGAGCCCAGCTTTAATGTGAAAGTTCAGTAATTAGAAAACAAGCAAGTTCACAGCTTTATATTAAATGTAATCTTCTCAATGATTTCTTCACCAGCTTTAATCATCTACCTTCTACAAGTCGAAGCTATGGATATGAAGTCCACTCTACAAGGGAAGAGCACAAACTGACACCAGAGACGTAGATGTCTCTTTCAATAATCAGTCTTTTCATCGTTTAGCATAGCATGTAGCCACATCACAAGTGGAGGGACTTGAATTACATGCAAAGGTCTCATTAATGGGCATTCAGTTGCAAGATAAGGAATTAACGGTTCCAAAGAAAAATAGGATTGTTTTCTATTAAAATTTGGAGACGTGGTCATTGCTTTGTATGTCACAGACACCTCATGATTTACACTACCATTGAGGAGACAGTTGATATGCATTTAGCAGTTATGTGATTAGCAGGAAATGGTATTGTCCAAAAGAAAATGAAAGGAAGCAATTTGAAACTGAGACTCAACTTTCCAGCCAAACTTTCTAAACAGGAGGGTCTTACATTGTTCATTCACAAAAATAGAGAATAACCTATTTTAGAAAAGGGACTTGTCACTCTTATTTGTTATGAAATAACTATAAGCATGTCATTAGGAAAAGACGCATTTGGCCAACTCTCTCTTGAAAACCTCACCTCTCTATCTTGGGTGTTAATAGTCTTCCAAAGAAGCAATCTCCCCACCTCAATGTCTATGCTTGAATCTGTATTATAAACTTTCTGCTAAGTAATTCCTCTTTTAAAAAACCATAAAGCACCACATCAACCATTAGTTGAAATTAATTAGTAATTAACTAATTAGAAATGAGCCAATAGTTCATCTTAGAATTTATATAATCTAACATAAAATATTTTCTGAAGAAGAACTTTCAGGAAGCATTTGCTTATTTTGATTTCTGGGAGAGAAAACAAAAAGTTTCCTGAAGGAAAATTGGCTCAAAGCAGGGGAGAATTCAGAGCAGCTCAGAGAACAGACATCCACATCAAAGAGAGATGATTAAGGTGAGAGCATTGTGCTCTCACCCTCTGTGACCTGAACTTACTCTCTAGAAACTCTCATCAAAAACAGAGAAAGAAAGCAGGAAAATAAAGATCTGGTCCCATAAATAAAGAGCCAGAAATGTGGGCTCTGTGATCGCCACAGCAGAAAAAGGTCACAAGGGGATCAAGCTCTCCCTCATGGAGCATGAGACCAGAACACAGGCAGAAGCCTTCCAAGAGGAAGAGAGAATGACTCACTTGATGGAGATCTACCAGTGTCTGTATCTAGAGGGGAGCTGAAGCTGCAGAGATGTCTCTGGTCATGCCAAAGGCATAAAGCCTGGCTTCCTGAGCACATGAGAGATCAGTAAGACCTGGGAGCTCAGAGCGCACAGATCTGATTTTTAAAGTCAAACTATAATCTCCATGACAAATGGCCCTAATTTATATTCTGGCCATTTTTCCTTAAAATTACCTCCAAGATTAGAGGTTTTCTGATCTAACTACACCCTTTTCTGCAATATTTAAGGAAAAGCTACATTATCACCTGAATGTAGCTAACTTAGTCTACCATAAAAGTCAGTGATATGAAACTTTTCACCCAGACCACAGCTTTAATGTAGTTATATCGATTACTTCCAGACACCACAAAGATCCGCTGGAACAGCAAATAAATAACAGCATGCTACCATTGCTAAATTTATACCTTGGGCAAATGAATTCTAGAAAGTAAATGACCTTTAGCATTTTCTGGAGCTTCAAAATAATTGAAATAACCTAGTTACCACACACACATTAAAACTGGACAAATGCCTGCAATTAGGAATGGTCATCAGTTCAACTTCTAATTTTCTAATATATCTGCTTTTATAAAAATGATTCATATGTATTATTTATTAGTACTTTGGAGGCTTTGTTTCCACATTTCCAATAACTAAACACTCTCTTGTCTTATAATGTCATTCTATGCCAATGTTATGCCACATAACAAATATCCTATTTACAGAACATCAACCATGGTGTAAGTGTGCCTATACACTGTTTGCATTTGATTAAAACTGGAGTACAGAGGCATCAAATACCCTGCCCAATTTCATGTAGCTGTTAAAATTCCCAACCAGTTAAAATAACTAGTTCTCTTACTCAAATACTTCGTTTTTCTTGTTCTGTTAGAAGACTTCAATTTCAGTTGCCTTTCGATCAGTAGAAATGTTTACACTGTATCCAAAAACGTGTTTGTCCCTGACTCGCTTATAGCCCACGCTTTGTTTACTCTGCCTACGTCCAGTTCCCTCCACTATATGTCATTCCTCCAGGAACAGTTACCCAAACGTTTGCTATTCAGTTGGTTGTAGCAAAGTTTTCCAACCATAAAACTTAGTTGTCTCTGTTACTCCTCTCTACAGTCTGACAAGAAATTGAAGGCTTGGTTGAGGAGCCACAAGGAAAGTGGGCAGAGAGGAAGACAGTTGTCCTGACCTATTCAGGAAAAGGTGGCTCTTTCAAGCAGAAAACCAAAGTCCTCAGTGTGGCTGTCAGTATGGAAAATCTAATAGACAAGAGACAACTGGAATATTTCCTCTGACACAGACGTGCAAGGTTTGAAACCCCTTCAGCATTTCATCATTATTTCATTATTCAACAGTTAAGAGAGAATGAAGTTTATCTCGCAAAAGCAAGCTAAGAAGTGTTCTCAAAATTACATGGAAGTATGTGTCAGAGAGTTAACTGGAATTCAAAATCACCAAGCAAATATTCTATTGCTCAACTGCAAGATTCAGACACCCACACTGAAAATAATTTTTCGGCATTCAAATGTTACTCATAGTCATCCAAACACTACATAACAAATTATTGAGAAAATCAAATTTATTTTTCTTTTTTCTTTTGTTCCTAAGAAGAAATGCACCATGAGCTACGAAGCTCAGATGTCCAGCCCATGGGTCGCTTGATTCTTAGTGTCAATACGTAGAAGTTTCACAATCAATGGGCTGTTTAACTTTTTTTTACTTAAGCTAGTTTCATTTATTTCTTGAGAAGCAAAAGATATTTAAAATTTAAGAAGTACTCCCTAATGTTAAAAAATGTTAGTGTTAATATTCTTAATTTTTTAATTTGGAGGGATTAAAACATAATTACTTCATTTCCCCCTTTCCTTTCTTCCCTCCAAGACCTCCCATGAGTCCTCCTGATTTCTTTTAAACTCATGACCTCTTTCATTATTAATTGTTACCTAATATGTATATGTATGTATGCATGTATATATACATATATATTTTTAAACACACAGTTGCATCTTGTTCAGTCTGTATGACAGTTCTGTGTATATGTTTTCAGGGCTGACCATTTGGCAGTCGATAACCAGCTGGCGTGCTCTTCTCTGGAAAAGACTATCCACTCTCGGCATTCCTTAGTCACTGCTAGTCCTTTAGCTAGAGCAGAGGGCTCACAAACTTTCCCACACCCATGTTAGCAGGTACGTTGGTGTTTTTCTTGTTTAAGTAATGTTCAGGCAGCCATGTTGGTGAGACTTCATGAGTGTAATTTCTGATATTTCTAGGAGATGCAATCTCAGCGAACTCTCTGTTCCCCAGACTCTTAGAAAAGTTCTGCTCCCTCTTCCACAATTGATGTAGGAGGGTCATCTGTCTATGTGTTACTTTCATTGGTTTAATAANCCACCTCGTGGTGCTACACAGATTATTAAAAATGGGTTAACCAAGATGTGAGAGGTAGCTAATAAGAGGCTAGAACTAATGGGCCAGGCAGTGTGTAAATGAATACAATTTGTGTGCTGTTATTTCAGGTGTAAAGCTAGCCGTGCGGGAGCCACGCTCCCCCTTCACTACACACAATGATCCCTGAGCCTTAGGTGGAGAAGTTGTGCGTAGGTTTATTACTTAGAACTGAAATCCGCAATTCTGCATTTTGATTGATTCTGATTTTCTACAATGGTCTGCATCCATTACAAAGAAAAGTTTCCTCGATGAGGGGTGAGGACTGCATTTATCTGAAGGAATAAGGACATACATTTAGAATGTAGGTATGGACTAAGATGGTTTAATAAAGTTAGTTATAGGTTCATATCCAAGACCTATGACTTCACTAGCCCTGTGTATTTGGCTAGGTTTCTAGTATCAGGCTTGAGTTTCTTCTTGTGGAAAGGGTCAAAAGTTCAATTAGATAATTGTTGGTTACCATCATAGTACATCTGCCACCAAAACACAACAGTGTTATTGTGCCATGCTCGTTGTTGTTCATAGCTATCAAAGCTAGGTAGGACCATTGCTGCTTCTCTCCTGTGGATACTTGTGTGGTCTCTTGGTCCCATGAAAGCTAATCCTCAGGGAAAGGGCTTCCTGTCAAACCACCTCAGGGCCCTGTATCTGAACTGCATAATGCCTCCTGGAACAGAGGCTTACTTCACACATTGAGGGGGTTGCCAACAAAGCAATGGCAGCTGCCTATAATGTTTTGGGATTCTCTTGGACAACCCTGACGAACAACTCAAACAAGGGCTTCTTAGCCTGATTTGGAGGTTTAATTAGGTTGTCCATGGCTCTTGGGAGAAACAGTGACACGCCAAATGGGAAAACTTAATTTAACTATACATGTATATTTATACATCAACTTATAAATATTATCTATCTTCTCAAAGTAACTATAATATACATAAGTCAGTGGAAATACTTTTTAAAATACAAATATTCGTGTGCTCACATTGAAGATAAAGCCCTTCCAAAGGTGCCTTGTGTGCTTCTAATGTTGAGTATTACAGATGGAAAATTAAGTATTACTATTATGCTCATTTAATAATAGAAGAGAATACTAACTCACTCCAACTAACGTGATTCAACTTGAATAAGTATTTAAAAAAAACTCTGTTCACAATATATTCTGTTTACTTCCACCAGAATGCCACTGTCATTGATTAGAATTTTGTTGTAGGTAAAAGTATTTGAGATATATATATATATGATCTGCATGGATCTGTACCAGATGGGGTCCCAGTGCTGAGAGGAGAAATGGACCCATCCCTTACCCAGAAGGCATGTCCAATTGATAACCACGCGCAAGTGAGAAATCAGTTTTCTCCAGCAGTCTCACTAGGATATAAACCACTGTTAAGCCCAGGCCCCATGGCCAGCAGCAGATCACCAACACAAAGCAAACCCAATGGCATCTTTTGAGGTCTTTGTCTTATAATTTATTACAGGTAGTTTTTTTGCCTTACAAGTCTTTTGTATAGTCTAAAATAGATTTCTTAATGCTTATTTAAAGCTTAGTTACATGTTAACAGATTTCCCACACATCTATCAAATATGTGTGTCATTAAATAAATATTACAATATTTTATCCTCATATGAAAATCCTGAAACAAATTTATCAAGAACACTGTTATTTATAATACAAAATTATTTTTAAGTTGCTAAAAATCAAGAAAGTTAATACTTTTTAAATGAAGAATTTTGTTCTCTGAAATGATTCATACATTATACCAGCCCTCAATGTGACCTTTTAGTTACATAAGGAAATGCGAACAATGGTTAATCAATATTTATTTTGATGAAATTTTCAAAGAAGTACATTTCTCGCAGCAGCACCCCCCAAAACCCACAAACGCTCTACCTCAGATTTCCTAAGAAAACACCTTCATATTTTAGGTGAGATTATTGTATCTCAGAAATACAACCAAAGCTCTGCTCATTTCCAGAACTTCTTAATGCAAAAGAGAGACACTCCAGCAAAAGCATTGTCATGAATTTTCTAGAAGAGGACCTTTTGCAATAGTTTCACTTGTTCATATAATTAAAAAAAGTTAGTGATGCAAGAGAGTGACTCTTGAGTCATCTGCTCCTAGCATTCATAAGACTTTAAATGGCAGAGAAGCCCACACATCTCTCTCTGTTAGAAGTAATCTGGCTGTGACTTCTGTCTCCAGATCACAGCAGCTGTTGGCACCATTTGCACCTCCTACTGTGCACATCACCACAGGAGAGAGGCAAAAAATAAGTTTATATTTATATGAAATAAGTAAATCAGGTAGAGAAGAATGCCTCTGTGAATTGACACTCCAGATTTCCCTCTTTGCAATGCTGGATCGCAGAAGTTATCTTTTTGTAGTAATGATGTTTCCAACTAGTTAAGAAAGTCGCAGATAACCTCCAAGGGACTACCCTTCAGTGGCCCTAGCAGACTCCTGCAGCTTTGGGTCTGAGTTACCCTTCCCTTACGAGTAATATTAAGGGGAGAATTTGCTTCTCCAAATGTGGGTGAGGGTTTAGTATGATTTCAACAAAATAAGGAAACAATTTAGAGAATAGCAAGTACAGCAAACATTACTGCAATGATTTCAGCATGGAGAGTTGAATTTTAAGGAGACAACACTTGATTGCTTTTGCTTTTTCATGTCTATATTACAAAAACAAGTTTAGCCTCTCAAGATATAGTTCTGTATGACAATGATTGTCTTAAGCAACTCTTTTAAGAAGGAAAAACAGAAGAGCAGCCTGTTTTACTCTCCCTCCCACATAGAGGTCTAGGGCAAACACATTCTTCTGGGATTCCATGGGATGGGAACTACATTCCTTCCTGGACAGCTTCCTGGACTACCTGGGATGCATAAACTCAAGAAAAGATGGCTGGAATGTGGTAGAGACAGCCTGGGATGGGGGCAGTGAATCTAATGTCTAAAGGGATGCAACACTGTAAACAGAAGGGACATTTTCAATAAGGCATATATGAGGAAATGCAAAATGACTAATCACATGTGAAATCGATTTGGAGCAAGCTTCCCACAACACTTGTTTAGAAGTAGAACTGTGCTCATGGTTGATGCAAAACACACAGATTTCTGTTTTTGCATCATACAAAGCACAGAAGAAAAGGCAGACAAGTGAATCAGACCAAATTTATGAGTCTAGAACCTACTGTTTCCCACATAGGTGTCAGCATTGTGCTTAGCACTGTAATATTTCATTCCCTGGTCTCTTGAATCCCAGAGATCATCTGTTCCTTGTTTGGCTTCTGTACATAAAATATAATTTCCCGGGGACTTACTGGATTTAATCCTGGGTTTTGAATTTTAAAATATTAGATGTTACAAAATTAAATGAGGAAAGAAAGGGGAAAATCTCAGTCAGCCCCCTTTATTTTCTGTTAGTTAGCTATGAATAGTAACTAGTGAAAACAATACACTCTCTTGGTACTTGCTCTGTCTCTTTCTAGGTAGATCTTCATGATGCTTTAGGAATTACTGTGAATGTCACAATCATCAGTCTACAGCTTTTCATTTAGGTTTCACTCTCCAAACCTTTGGTTCCTTCACAAAAGATCATTACTGGTGTTTTATTTTTCATTCAAAGGGTAATTAATTTAAGAAAAATGTTTATCACAGACCTTAAAACAGAGACAATGAGATGGATATTTGCTGAGTGAATATCAATTCACTCACTACTTTGTACTTAACTAAACAGATGCATTTAGTGACTGTCCTAGAAGATCAATTAACTGAAATCAAACAGATTTTGAGATCCAGCAAGTCAAATCAAATAAGAATATATTTGTGTAATCTTTCTGTTAAGGCCATATGCGTGTGTTTAGATGCTTGCACACATATACCCGTGTGAAGGCCAGAGATTGATGTGACTCGTTGTTTTCCTCTCTCACTTTCCACCATATCTTTTTAAACAAAGCCTCTCACTGAACCTGGAGATTGTTTCAGAAAGACTGAGGCGACAGCAAGTCTCCAGAATGATCCTTTTATCCCCACCACCGTTCCTGGGTTTACACACATGACGCATGCCCAGTTTTTACATGGGCATACTGGAATCCCAACTCAAGTCGCCATGCTGACACACAAAAAAAATAAATTTCCAAGTTGAGCTATATCTCCAGCCCTTGCAGTAACTCTTAATATGTAAAACATATTATTTGGCTCAGATGTTGAATTATTTTTTCAGTACCTTTATCACACAAATATTGCTTAAGGGTTTTGGAGTAATGAAGACAAACATAGCTTAGACCCTGGGTGGAAAAGTTCACAAGGACTAAGTTTCTTGCTCTGATATAGGATTTCACGAGACATGTCTGGCTTTTGCTTATCCTGTGCCGTCATGCATGCTGTTCTCATTTCCTGAAATGTCATGGTATCTTCTTTCCTAGCTTGAAATATCTTCTTCCTTCTCCAAAGCTCGCTGCATGGTGATGATCCATGCTGTATTTCAAATCTGCACACAGAGAAAATTGCATGGGCTTTACAACTGTCGTCTATAACCATGGTCTGTTATGATAACAAAAAAATCATGCTGAAAATATTGGCAGGCAACTTCTCTGAAATAGTGTTTCAGTGAGATTCAGATGCAAACAGAGGAAGCATTGAAGATGCTAGGCAAGGAAAGTCTAGATGGAAATGCTGGGAAAGGGACAATGGTTAGCAGTGGATGACTAGGAACCCTTCAAAACGTCTTAACTGAAAATGGTTTCTCAGTTCAGAGGTGGAGAATGTCAGGATATGCCTTTAAAAGGACATAAAGTTTTAGATTCTAAAATTTCTATTCTCTTAAGTAAGAAAGATGCTGTGGATGCTACTGTCAGGACTAAACCCTTCAAACAAAGCCTTGAAAGCCAGGCAGGTGGCCCACGCCTGGAATCCTGGTATGGGAAAGCTGTGGCAGGCAGGCTGTCGGTTTGAGGTCATAATCTGCACTACGAGGCATTATCTCAAATACACAAAAAGCAAAAACAAACAAAAATGAAACAAAACTTATATGAGTTCTCTACATGGAGTTTCTTATACTTCTGCTTTTAATCAAAACAATATACAAGAAAAATAACAGAACTGGTTTTTAACTACAGACTAAATCACACTGCTTGACAAATGGTGCAATTTATAAATTATTAGTTTAGTAGAAAATATTCCAGAAAGAGAAATCTCATTATATTTATCAAATACCCATAAAAAGCTTTGTATTTTGCCAAGACAGTATCCAAGAGAAAAAATCATAAATATGATTTTCCCTATTTCAGAGAGCCATGTGACATACAGTCTGCAGTTTGAAATAGCTTTTATGGGCTACTGTAATGTACTTTAAAAATAAACAACAACCCAGAAATCTAGTCTTCTGTCAGCCACTAATTTACACTAAAGATAAACTTCTAGGAATTCATTCTTTGCTCTGGGAGAAGCAATTTTCTCACTTCATTGTGGGCTTTTTGGACACTGCAATTTTTGTGAGTGCTTTAAAAATGTGTAAATGGCTTATGTATTTCTATGCCACCTTACACTACCACCTTTGAATACCTAAAACATATGACTACTCCTGACAGTGGTTCACCTGAGCTGTTCTTTCTCTAAAAAGTACATATTAGAGCTGGTAAAGTTGCTAGATATATTTTATGAGTAAATTTTAATATAGCCATCAAGAATGCAGGCACATATAGCATTATTCCATAGTAAACAGTTTGCATAGTCTAGACCTCCTTCTTTATCCCTGTGTCTCTGGACTCCAAGTGAAGCAGATAGCCGTAAGGAGTAGGCCATATTTCTCTAGCACAGTTCCTCAGTGTGTTCTGTGAGCAGAATGTACTCTCTAAACATTCCCCATCTGATTATGTTAACATCGCCAACAGGTCTCCAGCATCTCAGTTCCCCACCTCTGCACCAAGCTCCTCCTCCCAAGTCTGTAACTTCTAGTCTCTTCTCCATTGCTCCAGGCAATACATGTAGAGCCATTCAAGGCCCACCTAAGATCAATGCTCCACTCTGAGAGCCAATGTCATGTCACTCTTCTTTCTAAAAAGTTCTCTTTTTCTCATTCAGCAGCGGAAAGACGTCTTTTTTGGTTGCTCAAGCAGCAGAAGGCTCTCTTCACCTTTCTCTCCGCCCACATGTGATGGAATTCTTGTTCAAAAGCTTCCTGCTGTGCTGCGATTTCCTTAAGAGCAGACATATGACACTCCCTTCATGCTTCTATAGCATATTGAGCACTGTTATTAGTTTTTTTCTTTTAATTTCGTTTTATCAAAAATAATATTCTTCATAATATATTATAATTACAGTGCCCCTTCCTTCTCTCCTCTCAGATCCTTTCCACATCCCCACTCACCCAAACCCACACTCTTTATTTCTCTCCATCTTTAGAAAATAAACAAGAAAAAAATCAAACCAGAGTAAAAAAAAAGAAAAAGGGGGGAAAATGTGAAAGGCCTGAGAAACACACAGAGAAACAATAATATATTAACAAAAGAATGTAAGATTATGAAGAATGCCCAAACAATGAATTAGGAGACAAGACATCTTCAAAAATGCCATGACCATCTATTGCTGGTCATGGGACTGCCCCTTACGTGTGATTTGTGTACCTAGAGAGACTCCATTGAAGAAAAATAATTATTCCTTTGGGAGTGGCTGACACTTAGAGATAGCTTTTAAACAAAAGGAGCTGGCATCCAGTTCCCCTCTCAGCACTGGAGCCCTCTCTGCTTCGACCCGTGCAGGCCCTGTGCCTGCAGCCACAGTCTCTGTGAGTTCACATGTGCATCAGTCCTCTTGTGTTTGGAAGGTGCTGTTTCCTTAGTGTTTTCCCACACCACTAGTTGAAACTTATTAAAATGTATCATTGTTTGCAATCATGAATGATTTTGTTCTTTTTGTTATGATTTTTAAATCTTCACATAATTTTGTATTGTGTGTTGAGCACATTCCTCTTTTCTTCCCCATCTGTCTCCACGTTGGCTGCAGTTGTCCACAGTTTCACTTCTACTTCCATGTAGAATATACACTTGATCACTATCTATCTATTAATGTATAAAATTTAAGAACTATAAATGAGAGAAAATATATCACATTTTTTCTTCCTGAGAAGAAACTCAGGAAGAAAATTCCTGAGTTCCATATCTTTTGATATGATTATATACAGTGCCATCTATTTTCCAATTTCATTCTCCTTTATGACCAAAAATAATCCACTGTGTATATAAATCAACATTCTCTTTATCCACTCCTCTGTTACTGTACACATAAGTTGGTTCCATTACCAAGCTATTGTGTGTAGCACTCTAGTCAGCTGAGATGTGTGAGCATCTCTGTGATGTGCTGGAGTCTTAGATTAGATACCCAAGAATGATAATGCTGGCTCATATCATAAATCTAGTTTTAGTTTTGTGAGAAATCTCCTCACTGATCTCTAGAGTGACTTGAGGAGTTCATGTTCTTACCAGAAGCATACACGGTTTTTTTTTTTTGGTTCACATCCCCATTGGCATTTGTTGGTTTAGTTTTCTTAATGACTGCCCCTCTGACTTGGATGAGATGGAATCTCCATGTAACTTTGCTTTGAATTTCTCTTCTGGCTAGTGAAGCTGAACATTCTTTTTTTCATGTTTCTGGTCACTTTTATTTTACTCAACTGTCCTGCATTTCATTCGTTCTGTTATTGACTGCCTTATTTGAATTCTTGTTCAGATTTTTAAAATTTTTTGCAGTTTCTAGTTATTAGCCCTTTGTCAAATACATAGCTGTCCAAAATTTTCTCCAACTCTGTATGCTCTCCTCGACTCTGTTAACTGTTTCTCTCGCTTCAGGAATGTTTTTTAATTTCATGATGTGCTCCAAAGCTCCATATTTCACTCTGAAAGTCAATATGATTTCACTTGTAATAATCCCAACAGTGGCTAGTATCACCCAAGGGACAAGGGAGTCTTATTCTGAAAGTTGATGAGTATTCTTATGTCTTAAGGTAGTTTTTCTACTTTATCCTCCGAGTCTCTCCAAGTTTCAAGTTCTACATTGGGGTCACTGAGACATTTGAAGTTGCCTTTTTACGTAAAACAAGAGATAGTAATATGCTTTCGTTTGTCTACAAGCAATCTAGTGTTCCAGTAGTATTTGGTGAAGATACCATCATTTGTCTTTCCTCCAATGTGCATTTTGTGTGTTTTAGTAAAAAACCAAAGGTAACTGCCCTAGTTTAAATCTGTGTCCCCTTTTCTTCTAAAGAAATAAATACCAGAATTTCTTTTTCTTCTACAGAACCTGGATATTTAGAAAGAATGTAGGGAACTACATGCCTATCTTGCCTACACATGCATTTTTTATAATGCTGTCTGACTTAATGCCTGTAGTAATTGCTTCTATACTGTACTACCCCCAAGTTCCTTTTCCATATAGCAGCCAAACTGATATTATAGCTCAATGCCCTGAAATTTCCTGCTTCTAAATCCTTACACAGCTAACTGAACCCCACTAATATTTCTGAAGGTATCTATGAGCCTGGGTGCCAAAGCAGATGCTGAGGACACGGTCTGCCACATGACTCGTTTTCTGTTTCTAAAAAACCCTTATTACTTTCTGATGAAAGTACAGTTATATAATCAATGTCTTCTACTATGATAATTCTATAAAATTAAGAACTTCATTTATTTTATTTCCTACAGCACCCCTGATACCTAAACAATGCCTGGAATGTATGCAGCACTCAATACCTGGTTACTCAACAAATGAAGATCATTTTTGCATCTATATTTTAACTAATTACTTATTTTTATACAGGTTCTTACTGTGTAGCCTTGGCTAACCTGAAATTTACTATGTGGACCAGGCTGCCCTTAACAGAGGGAGCCACCTGCCTCTGTCTCTTAAGGGCTGGATTTAAAGTCATGTGTCAGTACACCCAACATTTAGCCAATTAATTATATTAAAAAGTATATTCCAAGTTAATCATTGAAATGTTATCAATCTATCATGTATCAATCAATAGCAGGTGATCAAAATCTATGGCATTCCACATTTATAGAAATGAAACACACAGTTACTTTTTCTCATATGGTCAGGAAATAGACAGACAGATGTTCCCATGCAAGCTACAGTCTCCCAATGTGTTTTCCACTGAAGTTCTGTCTGGCCACAAGGTCATAAGAATCCCCTGCTTTAGTTCTCAAGTGTTAGAATTATAAGTATGAACCACCTGAGCCAGGATACCCAGCTTCAATACCTACTTTGGGGTTAGTAATTGATGCAGTCTGCTTTAAGTGCCAAGTTAACTGGTAAAAACATTCTCACTTAAATTTTTATGAATTATGGGGAGTTGAAGAGCTGGCTCAGAAGTTAAGGGAACTGTTCTTGCAGAGAACCTGGGCTCAGTTATGAGCAGTCTTTCATTTCAATTACAGGGCATCTGATGGACTCCCTGCAGTCACATGGTGCACACAGACATGTAAGCACAACACTCATATAAATTAATATTTTTTAATTATGAGTTATACAACAATCTTATAACTTCTATAAAAGTCTTAGAAACTTAATCCACAGCATTGTTTTGGTAAATAAATCATACAATACTGATTTATTTAAATACTCTCCCCTCTTCTTGGGATTCTTAGTCTAACAGAAATTATTTCTTAAGTGCCTATCCACCTCCCTGAAATGAACACAATTTAGGAAGTACTATATGCAGATACTTTGCCTTGTTTGATTTTTATTTGTTTGTAGTTCTGCATTGGTATTTGCTGACTATATCAACAACTACCATTGATGTTCTCTACTTTTACTTTTTCTTCACTCTTTTGAAACTAGTTAATATGACTTCATCACTTTGACCCAAGACTTTATTCACTTTTATATTACTAATTATTTATCTCTTGGCATCAGAATTAAGTTCAAATTTTACATTCCTAAAATTATTACCTCTTTTATGAATGATAATAAAAGGCAAATAAAAGTATTTTTTTAAAAAAACTTCTTTTAGAATATTGAAATATGTTAATAAGTAGTATCCAGTTAAATTAAGGACCTTACTTAAAGATCCTTAATCAAAACATTTCCTTGATTTCCCCTCTTAGGAGTCTGGTTTAGGAAAGCCTTGTTCACAATCTAGTCCACTTAAAGCAACTATGGACATGTGTCAACTCCAGACAGGAACCTCTTAATTCTAAGGAGCAAAGATTCCTTTTATATAGCCAAATAATGTAATTCTGGAGATAAACAGTGCCCTCTCAGAGAATGACCAGGCTATGTCACAATTTGGATACCCAAAGAAGCTCAGAAGTCAAGCACATGGATCCAATTATATCTCCATTACTTTATAAAAACAAAAATTTAGCCATTCTTCCTAGTAAATAATTTCTAGTATTCTATAAAACATATTTGATTTATAGGTATCAATCAATACCAAATTTATAGCTTATGAAACTTAACAGCACTTAAAAATTATGGATGAAAATCACCATTTTGATGCTATAAAATGTCAAAGAAATAATGAAACTTTATCATCCTTTTATAGACTATTAGAAAATCTTGGCAGGCTTCCATAGAACCCTGAACCCTACTTTGAGAATGTTTTCTTTAAAGAGTAATAAACAAGAGAGGCTAAGAGTGTGGACTCCAGAGTCATATAAACTTGTATTAAACCCATGCTCTAGCAAAAATGATCTGCATGCCTTTAGGCAGTGTATTTTACTCCACATATTTCCTCACACATGAGGTGGTAATTGCAGAATCTTCTCCCTAGGTTTATGATGAGGAACATATGGTATCTGTGTTTAATGCACTGACTATTCACATAGCATCTCTTACTTCCATTGTGCACATCCTAGAGTCAATAAAACTCCCCACCTAAAAATTATCTCTGCTCTCTACCGTGATGCCACTTCCTGATTGAGAATCAACACTACCTCTCTTGAAATAAATTATTCAAGGTAGATATTATATCCGAAAATTTGTCTGTAATATCAAAATGTCATAAAAATGATATAAAATTTTTGATATTGTTATCATAGTGGTGATAATTACAATTCTTCAACTATCATATTATTACATAGTGGTGATAATTACAATTCTTCAACCTATTCTTCAACTATCATATATTCTGGATCTGATATTCTTTAAAGTCCATAAAATTGAAGACAGTTCACCTTATAGTGTTATAAAGATTATGTTTTATAATTGTTGTTTCCTGGGTGTGATGGCTAATGTTATTTGTCGACTTGATATATCTGGAAAGAGGGAACCTCAGTTGAAGAATTACCTCCATCAGATGGGCGTACGGGCATGGCTAGGAGGAATTTTCTCAATTCCTAATTGACATAGTGGAACATAGCCCTGTGAATAGTACCATCTCTACACAGGTGGGCCTGGCCTGTTCAAGAAAGGTAGATGAGCAGACCAGGTGGTAAGCCAGGTGAAGCAAGCCATGTGGAGCAAGCTGGTAAGCAGCATTCCTTCATGGTTTCTGCTTTAAGCTCCTGCCTTGATTCCTGCCTTGGTTTCTCTTGATGATAGACAAATAGATCCCTTCTTATCCACCTTGCATTTGATCAGAGTGCTTTATATTAGCAGCAGAAAGCAAACTAGAACACTGAGCTGGAAAGACACACGCAAAACTGACAACTTATCCAATAGTAAAATGATTTGATCATGATTTTGTATTGTTTTCCTCACGAAACAAATTCATCTTCCTGTAGTACTCATGATGCTCTCTGATCCAATCCAGACAAGCATCTTTTTTAGAAAAAAACATTCTATGAAGCCAATCAATCTGCTTATCTCAATGTGCTTGTGCAGAAAATTAGAGAAGGCGGGCAATGGTGATGCCATGTTATGAGCCTTAAGGACAGCTGAAGTCTTTAAGGTCTCTGAAAATGACTACAGTATTATAATGGTGGGAAGCACTTAAGACTGAGATAGTTGTAGTTAAAAGAACGTAATATTGAATAAATAATTTGCATCTATTTTTTTAAAAAAAATTAAAAAGTTCTATGAATCTCTAGTATTAAAGTTCCAACTTTCCAAATTCCAGACACAAGATAGATGTTGGGAAAAGCACACCTATATATCCCTCTCTCTGTCAAAGACTCCTAAGACCAATGACCTCATGCTAAGCCTAAGCACACAAATTGGGAGGATATTGCTAAAGCTGCCAAGGAAGATGAACAGACATCCTAAAGGATTGAAGGTTTTAAGAGTTTTAAGGGTATGAATCACAGAGAAGATTAGCCTTGATTCTACTTCCCCATCTTAGAAATGAGAAGATTAAGCAAGATCATACCAACACCATGTTAGGCCTTTTCAGATCTTTTGAGGGAGGAAACAGATTGCGCTTGATGAGATAGTTGAGTATAGGGAGAACATAATTCAAAGGCGCTCATTGACTAAAGTTGAATAAAGGAATAGACCCCAGGCAATACAAAACAATTTTCTCTGCAGAGAAGCTTGCTAGACCCAGACACCAACACAATACATTCATTTTTCTTGGACTAGTTTAGGAGGAGGGAGCATATGCAAAGACTTCAGAATTTAAGACGACAAATATTGAAATGGATTTATAATTAGCATATGTGAATCCAGATTAAAATGATATCGTCTTTCACTATTATGTTAATGATCACCATGTCTTTGTTTCTAGGCTCTGAGGGATGAAAGAAGGAATAGGATAGAATTTCTTCCTGAATCACTGAGAAGCAAACTGTTTGAGCTCATTTTTCAATGTGAATTTTGAAAAGACTAAAATAATGCCAGCAATGATATAGAAAGTGAATAAAGACAGGATTACACCAAAACACAGACGAATAAGTGCTGAAAGAGTCCGTAGCCTCACAATGCACCTTCCATCAAGGTCAAGTGTTATTATTTACATGACTATTGCATACATATTTAATCTGTGTGCATCTGAACTAAAAGTGATTTTCAAAATGTTAAGTCTAAGAAGTATTAGAGATCTATTTCACTTCTGAAAAACATTTCACAATTATAAATACAGAATTACTGGCTTGGACTGAGAATAAAAGAATTTTCATACCAAAACAATTTGAATGCATAGGTATTTGTGGAGTGTCAGAAACAAAGACCACGGACCCAGACATCTTTTTATGACTCTGAAGAAAGGCTTCTATTGAGTAAGAAAACATATGCATACAGCAAAGCACACTGAGAGAAAGACCCTTTGCAAAACAGAAAGGAGACTCAGGATCAAAGTTTTAAAAATATGACTTCCGTTTCCCACAGCCCGCATGCAGGAAGCAGTGGAAGAGACACGTGGTACCTACATACCGAACTCTGGAGCCTCTGTTAGCATCATCATCTGTATGATTCCACCGTCTAGTGGTGTTCAGCAAACAGAGAACCAAGCTCTAAGTAATGGCTCCAATCACATAGCAATGACTTAGTGTGGTTGTCCTAGTAAATTCAGCAACAACAAAACTTGCTCGGATTTTGAGGTTTGATTGCTGCAAGTTCTCATGCCCCGCTCCATTTCCCCACATGGACACTATTGGGAAACACAGTGCTCACCCCACTCGCATTACCTTGCCACAGTGGGAACCTGGAGCCAGTCTCTACTTCTTATCTCCTAATCTACCTTTGGGTTTCCTCAGTTTCCCTCATGGTGTAATATATACCTTCATATCCTCTTAATGAAGGTGTGGTAGTATTGGTCTTGATATCAGCCAAATTTTGAGTTAGCAAGAAGAGCCATCCAGCTTTTGAAGGGGGTGACATTCCCATCACATGTCACAGTGGCCTTTTGACTTACACTTTTGAAAACTAGCTCGATGACGATATGGTCACTTTTCTGTTTCTGTGTTGAAACACTATGACAACGGGAACTTGTAGAGAAAAGTTTATTTTGGCTTAGGGTTCCAGGTTCAAGTCCGTAATGGTTGGGACAGAATGACATCAGGTGGCAGTCATGACAGCAGTAATAAGAGGCTGAAACTCATTATCTTGAACCTCAAGCATGAAGCAGAGAGAGCAAATTACAAGTGGCACAAGAATGTTTATCCCAAAGCTCCACCCCCCCATTGATGTACTTCCTTCACTAAGGCTGTAACACCTAAACCTTCTCAAACAGTGCCACCACCTGGGCACCACGTGTTTAAATGACAGGGCTGTGTAGGACACTTCGCGTCCAAACCACCTCAGTGACTTAAAGGAACTCAGAGAAAATTCAAGGTCTTTTACCCATGAGTTGTTCTTTTCACTGAGTTTTTCAAACAATTGCTTTTTATTTTTTTGTGATCTTTAGTCATATGACCATGACACATGCTGCCTTTACTTTGATGGCTAATATCTCATTATCTCAATATCTGTATATTGCATAACTTCTAAACATCTTCACTACATAACTGAGCTAGTAATCCTGATCAATGTGATGATTAATCATCATTGTTAGCTTGACTGGATTCAGAATCAGCTTAGAAACAAACCTATGAACATACCTATGAGAGCATTTCCAGGGAGATTTAACAAGGAAGGAAGACCCTCCCTGACTGTGGGTGGCACTATCCATGGGATGGAACACCAGCGTCATAACACTCAATAGCCTGCCTCGGAAGACAGTTTTACCAGGCACCTCCCACTCCTGCCACCATGCCTTCTTGGCCTTTATACTGTGAACCAAAATAAGTCCTCCCTCCCACAAATTGTTTCAAGTCTGTTTTTTCTTCATCACAATGAGAAAACGAACTAATACACAAACTAAGATAAGTAAAGTTCACCATAGAAAGGGCATATAAAAGCAATATGTAAACTATATTAATAGTACAACTTAATATAATGCTATTGACATCACCAACACTCTTTAATTGATGTTGTTATTACTAGTATTCAGGCAACAACATTCAGGTTATCAGTTCCTTTTAATTACAATTATTTATTTTATGTATTTATTGTGTGTGTGTGTGTGTTCGTGTGTATGTTTGTGCCACAACATACATGTAAAAATCAGAGGACAACCTGCAGGATTTATTTCTTTCCTTCTACTATCTGGGTCCCTAGAAGGGAATTCGGGTCATCAGACTTGGCAGCAAAGGCCTCACTGATGAGAGCCATCTCACTGGCCCTTATGAAACCATGGTGAGGGTGTGGAAGATCACCAAATTCTTAAAACAACTTTTCCATTTATTTAATTCCATGTATTATTCCATGTATTTAAGAAGGACAATGAAAATAACTTTATCAAAGCTATCTAATAAGACAATTTTGTTTTAAGGTAGAAATTGTTACAATAAATTGATAGCATATTTTTGAAAGATAATGTATAAAATCATATAAAACTGCTCAACACATGTACTTTTTTATTTATATTTATATTTGCATCTTTTTCGATGTGGTCATGACTGCACATGAGGACTCAGTAGGGTGATGAGTATGGAGCATGGACCTGGAGATCAGGTACTACAATGGTTTAATTTCATATTTGTGAGCTGTGTTGTCATCATCAAACTGTAAACTGTCTCCAAGATTCAGTCATTTCTTTGTTAATGTGAGGACAATTCTATTACTGCCTTTGTGGAACTATGAGGAGGAATAATGAAGTTACTGCAATCAAGAAAAGTGTGTGGGGTTTGTCCATTCTCAAATGGTGCCATCCTTAAGTGCTGGTTTTATTAGGTATAAAAATATATTATATTTATTACTTATAATCACCAACCAAAACTTAGCTTTACTATATCACAACAAAGATGATTATTAAATAAATTATGGTATGCACATTATGGGATATTTTAATGAATAAATAATTTATGTACACTATGGAATTTCAAAATAAAGTATAAGATAAAATTATTTTTATTTTTAAATAAAACAGATTGAGAACAAACATGTAAGACTACCACATATTTTGATAGAATAAGACATTATTCTTTATTCTTTATATCTTAAAATTTAAGAAAGGATTTTTTGGAGGTTAGCAATATTTACAAATTTACTTTTTATTCCTAAAATATATATAAACAAATAGATGTTATTCTAATGAAGACAGGCCTTTGTCTAGCATATGTCCTTACAGTTTATATCACAAGCATTATTATCCTATGAAAATCTGTATACATTCTTTAACACAGTTAAACTATACGATGATATTTAACCTTTTTCTATTTACGCAGAGTCTGCAGTTAAAAACTAGAAAAACTGGACAATCATTTTGCTTCCCAGCCTTGGAAGATTAGCGCAGCCTCTGTGGTTAGCATTTTACAACAATAAAACTTACGGAATAGTAGAAGCTGCACAAGCTCCGTTGGACATACTCACATGACTGTAAGGTAAAGATAGGCTCCTGGTATATAAGTGACAGTGTGTTTCTCAGTGAAGAGGAACAAAGACAACATTTGAAGGAAAATGCAAAGGAAGGGGTCAAAATTGTTATGCGCATGTTCTGTAGGAAATGTACAAAGTAAAACGGAACTGCAGAGTCAACTTCTTTGACCCGAGAGTTTGACTAGTCTGAAACTCTGGTACATGATGGTGGTTGCTCTTGGTGGAAATTAAGGCTTAGGAAGATCATCTGTTCCAGGGTTTGCCTAAAATGAAGACTCCTGGTTTACCCAGTTTAGCAATCAGATTACTAAAGAGGCGGCACACATTCAACACGCCACCGTTCCCCTTGAGCCACTGTTTAGGTTGCCCAGGCAGCAGTTCGAAAAGCACCAATTAAAGTCACAATGCTCACAATATGCTGTAATTGCTAAGACCGTTCTGAAAACAAATGCCCACAGGCACATGGCTTTGTTCCACACAACGAAATTCAATAAAACATAAGTCACTGCTCTTAAAATGTGATAGAAGTTCGTCGGCAACAGAGAAAACACTTAAGGTAACAATAGACTTTACCAAGAGCACCTCACGCCTCTTGAGTCCACCCGAGTGCCTCACAGAGGAAAGAAAAAAAAGGCGTCTCAGTATCTGGAGTTGTTTCTTAGTTGGTTAGCCATCATGCTCCTTGCTCCTCATCTTCATCTTCCTTCCAATCTACTTCAAAGATGCGATCACAGAGCCAAGGCGTACACACTCTTGCTACTGAACCAATATATAAGCATATCCATTTCTTTAAGTTCAGAGAATCTCTGTGGCTGAATATGCTTGCGATATAAGAAAGTTTTATTGCTTGATTCAAGGGCAATGATGTAGGACTTTACCCTCTGGGCTCCTTTGCCATCAGCAGAGGACATATACAATCTGATATTGAAATACTGCATGGTGCTTTCCACAAAAGGGAGGACTGATGGAAGTGCCTGCAGGGTGGTAGTGTAAGCTCGAAATAGAAGCATGGGTGTCCACGACTGTACATGACTGTGACCTAGTGGGTGGAGTATCAGGTAAGCAGATTAAAGAGATGGATAGCGACTTCGTGTTTTGTTTTTAAATTTCCAAAGTAAACACGATCCAGGCCTGAAGGTAGGTACATGGCTATAATCATAGCTGCCAGGACTAATGCAGGAAGATTATGGGTTTTGGGCCATCCTGGGATCTGGGCTGCACACTCCAAAATAAGCAAACAAACAAATAGCAAACCGGTGGGAAGGTGCTACCTACCTAATCTTTCAAGGCCGTTTGTTGTCTACCCCACATTAGCTAAGCACTTGGGTGCTGTAAGCACTGAAACAACCTAAGTGTCAATAAGAATTCGTTAGCCAGTTAACGGATAGTGCATGGAGATCTGTAATGCCACCATTTGCAAACTCTGTACTGGAAACTGGAAAGCACAGACTGGAAAAATCATAACAGTGGATCTAAAATGGTTCTGAAACTGTGGTTGTCTGTAATCTTGGGAATGAAAGGAAAGGGGAGCAGTGTGAGGTTCTAGCTGGTGATCATCCGATTGTCACCGTTGATTACTGCCTCCATCTCTTTTATTGTTTTTCTTACTTTACCATTTTTATTTCTCAGTTTTCAGGAGTGCTGCTATTTCTGCAGGTGTTTGTTTTTTTATGGAGAATTATTTTTATTTTTTGTGTGTAGGATGTTTAGCCTGCATATATGTCTATGTACCATGTGTGTGCAATGCCAGCTGAGGTCAGAAGAGGGAACTGAATGGAGATAGATATGATTACAAGGTGCCATGGGGGTGTTGGGAGTTGGACTGAGGTCTTCCAGAAGAGCTGTCCATCACTGAGCCACCTCTTTAGCCCCTGCTTGCTCTTCTTAAGACAGGGTCTTACTCTATAGCCCAGACAGACCTAGAACTTGAGATCCTCCTGCTTGAGTTTGCTGGGACTAGAATGAGAAGCATATGCCACCATTCTTAGTTCTCCATTTAAGTTTTTTTTAAAATTCTTTTTAAAACCTAGAAATGGCAGATACCTTTCATAGAAGTGTTTGTCAAGTCTGTGAATCAGGAGATGAAACCAGTGTTCAGATGGCAACACTAAGTTTTTAAGATGATACGCTCATCTTGTTCTCACTGCAAACTAGACATAGCAGAACCCCTCTCTCTCTCCTGATCCCCAAAACGTCCTCTGGCCCCACAAGCAGGAGGCCTTAGAAGCCTAACACTAGTTTACTTTATAATAAAGAAAGATTAAAGTTACAAAAAAATAATTGCTTGTCTACAATCTTGTGGATGCTTATCAATTGTTTCATGGGGCATTTTATATGAAGAATGTGTCAAAGCTACCTTATATCCAGTCCAGATTGTTAAAATGGCCAAGAACTCTCAGTTAATACCATTTAAATCCATCGTATTCATAAAGAATCTTTCTCTGGATCCTATTTGGCACCATTTCGGTTGTTCCGCACATAGGAACAATGCTGATGCAAGCAAGTAGAAGAGCTCCCAAGCAGAAGTGGAAGTGTTTTGACAACACAAAGAGGATGTGCTATGTAAAATCCCATAGCTATGGAGATTACAGTTCTATTCAGGGAATAGCAATACTTTCTTGTCTACTAACCGTGAAAGTAAGAAAGAACTTGGGAGAATAAAGCAACATACTTTGGTATCTCTTAGACAGAGTCTAGCAAATAACACAGAAGAAAACATCCGAGATCTAAGGGACATTATTTTAGACTACACTCAGAGCACATTAGAATAAAATGAAGAAGTGTAAACATAGATATAGAATTTAAAAAAAATCTTGTAGCCTCACATAAGAGTCTAAATTCATTCTTAACCACTGGCATGGTAGAGGAAGAGTATAGCTAAAACTACTTCTGCAGAAAAATAGATCATAGATAAATGCAAATATGACTAATTTGGTGTGGTACAGAAGCCACTTGTTTGGTTCCTGGCTGCCTGGCTAGCTTAGACCTGAAATAATCACACAGAAAGTATATTAATTAACCCATTTCTATTAATATGTGTATCGCCACATGGCAGTGGCTTACCAGCAAAGTTTCAGCATGTCTGACTCTGGCGGTGGATCCATGGCATCTCTCTAACTCCACCTTCCTCCTCCCATGGTATAGGCCAAGCCAGTTCTTTATTCATTAACCAATAAAAGCAACACATAGACAGAAGGACCTCCCATACCAATTTGGGTACACACAGTGGCTCAAAGTTATAGGTTATGAGTTTATCTTATTTAGAAAGTTTTCTATTATTACTATGAAAAAATTAAAGTAATAATAGTAATAACAAAACAAGCCTAGCTGAAAATCTTTAGCATGCCAGTGGCAACAACAGCAACAATATTATTGTTGACAATATTAACTTGTGAATTCATATTCATTAATTTATTCTTATTCTCTCCTGCCATGTGGGTGCTGTGAATCAAACCTGGGTCCTTTAGAAGGGCACTCAATACTCTTAACTGCTGAGCCATATCTCCAGTCCCCTAAGTGGTGATATTTTGTTTGTGATCTAACAAATAAAGCTTGCCTGAAGATTAGAATTCAGAGCTAGCCACATTAGTTAGCCATAGAGACCAGGCAGTGATGGCACACATTTTTCATCCCAGAACTCAGAAGACAGAGGCAGATGGAACTCTGTGAGTTCAAGGTCACTCTGGGTTACACAAGATTGAATCAGTCTACAAGCAAAACAGAGCTCATACCTTTGATCCCTGCACATAGTGTTGAGCCCTAACAATGTGAGCCTATTTCCACCTTGTCCAAGGGTATAGAGTTGGAGGTGTGACTAGCATAGCTGCATGTCCCAACTTAGGATGTGATTGCTTGATCCTTTTAACATTAAAATAGCTCATATAAGCAGGTTCATGCCATCGTGATAGGTGGTCAGTATATGTAAATGTACTTCTGCTCCTTCTTTGTAACTATGAGGTAACCTGGGGAGGGGGTACCTGCTCTAGAGCAGTTTCACTGCTTAAACAACAGTATGCTAATGATTTGATGTTTCAGAGTGTTAGAGTGATTAACTGTTTGAGCTGTCCTTTGTATCAAGTTAATAAAAGCCTTTTGTTCCTGCCCATCCCTCTCCCCCATTTACAATGGGTATGGAAGCTGTGGAAAAAAATAATAAATGTGAGTGATTACAGTATTCACTAGAATGCCCTCCTCATATTTTCTATGGTTTCTGTCATTATTTTTCATATGTATTTATATTCTTTACTAATACTTCAAAAACTCCACCCCTATCCTGGAAAGAGGTATTTTTGTCAAAACAGGTCCATCACTTGCCTTTAATCCCAGCACTAGGGAGGTGGAGACAGGAGGGATATGGCTGGGCAGAGAGAAGAATATAAGGCGGAAGGAGACAGGAGCTCATGGATTTAGTCTGAAGTTTCCTAGAGATGGTATTCAGTCTCAGGATTCGTGGAGACAGGACCTTGTCCCCTTATGTCTGAGGATTCAGCAGAGGCGAAAAGAGTCTCTGGTGACTGACACTGCTACTTCTTTGAACTTTCAGCTCTCCCCTCCTAATTTCTAACTCTGGAGTTTTTATTTAATAAGACTAATTAAGATTGCATTACACTCTACTTATTCTTAAAGTCCTGTAGCCCTTCCTTTCCATCAAATATAAAAGCAAATATCTATAAACACACACACACAGAGAGAGAGAGAGAGAGAGTCTTTGTCATAATAGGTAAAACTTTTCAAATACAACTTAATGAAACCAAGCAGCTCCTAGCTGCAAGGAAAACCAGCCACTATATGACCACATAATTCAAAGCAGAGTTCTCATCACTGATTCCCTCTGCACATACCTTATACCATCTAAAAGAACAATCCGAGAGCGACCTAAAACCCTCATTTGCAGTTAGCACATGGCTAAGTCAGTTCCATAATATCTCACTTTGATTAGGTCCATTGCCTTGCAGTTAAGTGATCAATACTTTTCAAATAAAGACAGAAATTAAATGAATAAAAGTTGTCTATGGAAAAAAACTGCTCACTGGTTCTACGTAAAATTAATTCTCCAGAAAAAAATATAAAAAGCAAAAACCTTATTATCAGTTTGTTAGTTGGAATCATGACCATCCCAGAAAGCTAAAACAGCTCTACCCCAAAGTAGAAATAAAATTCATCTGTTACTCATAAAGAAGAATCCAACAAGATCTTTAATAATCATGTCCTCAAAAGGGATCCATGCTAAA
>LOJH01003062.1:8125-20550 GCA_001685095.1 Ellobius talpinus | reverse complement strand
TCTCTCTCTCTCTCTCTCTCACACACACACACACACACACACACACCACACACATGCACACACACACACACACACACATCAGCTTAGTAAATGAGCCTCTCTCTCTGAAGGGACAATGGCCTGTCTAGCTCTATGCTCCCTCCTTTCTTTTCTTTTTCTTTCCGTCTGATTACTAAGCAGTCAGGAAGACATTTCTCCATGAGGGTATGTAAATAGTTAACAAGCCCAGCTGGGATGATCCTTTTGTAAGAGGGTGCAGATTGACTCCCATGATGATGACTGCTGTCTCAGTGGACAGCTGCTCACAGCAGTGATAAGCATAGATTTAGTAAAAAGAGCTTTGTATTTGAGGATGAAGGTCCTGTGTCCCCTAGGTGCCTACAGAAGGCAGTGGAAACAGTGGCTGGGTGATTAAAGGAGAACCAGGCTGGGACTTTACAGGTACTGCAGCTGGACACCCAAGGAATGGGCAGTCTGGTTAAGCCCAAAGTGCTCTGTGGGACTGCCCTAGGGCAGTAACTGTACAAATACCAGCATAAGTACAACTAATGCTGACAAAAATGATACCATCAGCTCTCTGAAGGGGGCAGAAGGCCAGGAGCCTAGATCAGCCCAGGCTGGGCCAGATGACAGGCCATGGCTGATCTAGCTAGGTTCAGAGAACCAGCGTTGGGTGTTAGGATGACTCTAGGCCCCAGCCGGTCCCCTAGTCTAGATGAAGAATGAATAATTGCTGTTCTGCTTCCTGTGGGGCTTGACCTGTGATATAGTATATAAAATGTTGGTCCTGTGCCTGTAATTAATAATTTTCTAACCATATACGGTTCCCATGGCAGCTAGTTCATATCTCACAGTTGGTATAGTCTGGGCAGCTTGTAACACCTTGACTTTAATGATCACCGATCGCAGGCCATAGGTCCATCTGGGATGAAGATGATTTCTTTTAGTTTATTGATTCTGTCTGTGGTCCTAGTCCACTGGCAGCTACAGTGGGGATTCAAGAGCCCTGCAACATGGTTCTTCATGCTCATACACAAGACCCACCACCCTAAGCTCTACTTCTGTCATTCACCTGGTTACTATGCAGTCTTTTTATGCTTGTTTTACATAGAATGAACAGCCGTTCAATGACTTATTAAGGTGACAAAAAGCAACTGTTCTAAAGGCCTCTAAAATCTACCACGGTGTGATGTCTGGGTTCTCCTTTAGAACTACAGGGTCTCTCCCCATCTTTTGAGCTAGTGAAGAGGCCACTCTGGCTCTTTCCATCTTTCAAAGTTAACTGGAGCATGCCAGCAAAGCATTACCTGTGGGGAGGGTGTTCTAGGCAGTGTAATATCTAGGAAACTATTTTTAGGGGGAAAACTTCTATGTTTGGATCAGTAATGATTTTTAAAATAAGAAACAAGACAACAGCTACGCACTCACATCTGGAGATGTAAGGCTTTGCCACACAGCAAGATGAGAGTACAGCCTTGGCCCCAGCCCACGGTGCCTGGGACATGAAGCCGTGAGCACCCTGAAGATTTGATCCACATGTGCAGTGAGTCTCCATCCAGCTGCAGCCTACATGGGTTTAAGTTTGGTGGAAGATGATGCAGACTCCCAACAGGAGGCCTTTCACCAGTGGGCACAAGAAGGACCTGTGACTTGAACTTCACCCAGATTTTGGGTCTTTTAAACTTTCTATTAGTTTGACCAGGAAGACGTAATCAGCCGATTTAATGTTTAACATGAGTTAAACTTCAGTGTAAACTTTAAGAGATACTTGAAGGACTGGAGAGATGGCTCAGCAGTTAAGAATGCTAATTGTTCCTCCAGAGGACCTGGATTTTATTCCCAGCGCCCACATGACACCCTCACACCCGCAGGCAAAACACTCACATGTATGACAATAATTTGTAGAAAGAGATGTTTGATACCTATCATAAGTTAACAGTCTACTCCTAAAAACAAAACAAATATTCTTTTTTCAACTTGGGTGTATAAAAGTTGAAGGTATTTGCAGCTAAGTCAAAATGTTTCCTGTTTGTGAAAAACATATCTGACAGAATTCCGAGTTAGAAAATGCTTGGACAGTCAAATTTCTGGAAGAGCTAAAGTATGCTAGACATAGCCTAGGAGCAAATTGCAATGTTAGTAAATAAGCACAGGTCATTTGGATTGGGAATGGTCCTCAGCTCTTGGGAGGCAGAGGCAGACAGATCTCTGTGAGTTTGAGGCTTTGTCTACAAAGTGAGTTCCAGGACAGCCAAGGCTCCATAGTAGCAAGTCTCTATCTCAAGAAAAGAGGAGAGGACAGAAGGGGAAGATGAGGGACGAGAAGAGGAGGGGAGAAGAGGGGGCAAAAGGAAAAAGCAAATGGATCAGAAGGAAAAGGAAATATTAAACTGCTCTTTGTAAATTATAACATAATTAAAAGCAAAGAGATCCATGGAGGCCAAACAATAGAACAGAAAAGAGATTAAACCTCAAAATGGAAAAAAATATAGTTTCTGTCCTTAAATGTCTTTTCTACACCTCTGTCCTGATTCTGGACTGCGATGGAGCAAGCACAGATTTTCTCCAGACCCACGTCAGGGGAGCAGGCTTTGCTTTGTTGGCGGTTTTAGTTTGTTTTTCTGAAATAATAATCACTTTGCCTACTTTTCTTCTTTCCTACTTTTCTCTACCTTGGTATAAGAGGACATAAAAACAGAAAAGCTGTACACATGGATGGTAATTGACACTCACTGGTAGTGATTGCAGATATTGTTGCCTGCATTATAGAGCAACTGTGGGAACTAAGTGGGTCAGCAAGCAGAAGACTCTTATGATGCTGTGTTGTGTTCCCAAGTACATAGTGAGTTCGTGTACCAGCTGTTTTAAGTATCTTTAGTGTTGATAATGGTCTCGCAATATACAAATGTGCTAAGCACGGTATATGTCTTAGCTCACTTGTAGTTAAATGAACTTTATCGATAGCAAACTGAAGTATAGGGAGTTCAGAAAGTTGTTCAAGATTGAACAACTGGTAATAATAACGTTTATTATATACCTTCTACAGAAGGAAGTTACTATCAGGCAATTTGAATGTATCATCACACTTAGGCCACATAATCATATTGCAGAGTAGATACTTGCACCTACACTTTACAACTGAGGAAACTGAGGCTGGGAAGGTCAGTCAACACCCAGATCACACACAGTGAGTAGAGGAGTTAGTACTTGAACTCAAACAGTCAGGCTCCAAATGTTCCTACTGTGTGCCTTGGGGGTAGAGACATTCAGCTGCAATGACTCTTTCCTGCATCATTAGCATCAACCCTGACAGGCAAATCTTTGATGTTGGTTTTTCTATAAATTTTGTCCTCCTATCATTCAGTACAACAGTCTGTCTCATCTATGTCAGCTTATCAAAACACCAATTTAATGATCCATTATTTCTTATATTATTATCATTATTATATCATTATTTCTGAGCACAAAAAGATCCTCAATAAAATGCTAACAGACAGAATCCAGAAATGTATAAAGAAGATTATATGCTGTGACCATGTAGGGTGAAGATCTGTTTAACATCTGAAGATAAATTAATGATAAAGATTTTTCAATTTTTCAATGAAAATTTTTCAAAGAAAAAAATCATTTCATTAATTAATGATTTTTCCTTCATTGAAAAATCAATTAATGAGAGTCAATGGATCAAAGGACAAAAGAGTGATAATTGAATAGATCCAGAGAAGTTTTTAGACAAAACTAACACTCCTTCATTGATAGGAGCGCTCAAGCCAGCAATAGGAGGAGTCTTATTTACCTTGATCAGAGGTCGATTCTGAAAGTCCTACAGGTATCATTGTAGATCAGGAGCTATAAGGACTGCATTCTGCTCTCACTGTTTGTATCAGACGTGTATGGAGAATTAGGCAAAACAATGAAAAACAAAAGAAAGAAGAATGGACACCCAAATGGTCAAGGAAGTAAATCTGTCATGATCATAGAATGCTGAGCCTCTTGATGCCAGTCCTGATGACCTGATTTTCAGCCTCAGGGCCTGCATGTTGGAAGTCCCCAGAGACCACCTCCCTCAATTGTCCTGATACTCACCTACATGTCTTGGCATGTGTGCGTGCACACACATACACACCACACAAAATAATTATTAAATAAACAGATGTAATTTTTAAAGCATGTGTCAGAATTTAAAAGCTGCGAGAACCAACAACAGTTTAAACAGAGTTTTGCAGTGCCAGAGCAACATACAGTCATCAATTTGAACCTCAGACAGCAGAAGTGAACCAAACAAACACGAAATTTTAGAAAGACATTTTAATAGTATCAAAAAAAGAGTAAAATAATCTCAGTACTCAGGAGGCAGAGGCAAGCAGATCTCTGTGAGTTCAAAGTCAGCCTGGTTTACAGAGCGAGTTCCAGGACAGGCTCCAAAGCTACAAAGAGAAACTCTGTCTTGAAAGATTAAAAAAATAATAAGAGTAAAATACTAAAATTTATATGGTTAAGGGTATAATTCATTGGTAGAATATGTATTAGGTTACAAAACATGTGTTAGGTTAAATATCTGAGTGTGGTGGTGCACGCCTTTAATCCCAGAACTCCAAGGAGTCAGAAGCAGGTGGATCTCTGTAAGTTCAAGATCAACCTAGTCTTCATAGCAAGTTTCAAACCAGCCTGGGCTACAAAACGAGGCATTGTCTTTAAATAAATAAATAGGTACTTTAGTTGTACCAGCCACATTTCATGCCACAGCCACATGTGGCTAGAGCCCAAAGCACAGCCTGGCACAGACACAGGCCATTCCCAGCATCATGGCGAGTCCACTAGATACTGAAGATTTAGGGACAGGATCCCCCCCTGGGGCAGCTGGCAAGGGTGCCACTGCCGATGAATGGAGAGAAGATAGCCTTTGCACTAAATGGTCTTGAGACAGTTAAAGCCATATTCAAAAGGGAGGGAAAGTATTCTTGATTCCTACCTCTTTTCATAGACAAAACTCAGTCCCACATGGGTTTCAAAATCAAATAGAGGAGTGTTGGATCTTCACCAACGGAATCTTTCCACTGGCAGGCATGGAGGAAGTACCAAAAAGAGGCCGATTCCCGTGGCTATGTATAATCTCAGTGTCACGATTTGTGGACACATTCTATCAGATTGGACATGTTTAAATTAAAAGGAGCCAGAAGTGAGAGTAACATACTGCATACTCTCTGCTCACATTGAGTTCAAAAGAAGACAGAAGCGTCTTTGCTGTGCAGAGTTAAGTAGTGGCTGCCTTGGAGCAAGGAGGGGGCATCTGGAGGCCCTGCCTGGGTCCTGCAGCCCCGGCAATGTTCAGCCTCTTGTTCACCAAGCTGTGCACCTGTGATGTTGGTTTTCTCTACAGGGATGTAAAAAGGTATCTGTAAGAACCCTTCTTTGACACACACACACACACACACACACACACACATACACAAATGGTTCTTGCTGATTGCATCCTTCACGAAGATACCTTTTCAAGAATGTTTTTTTCAAGGATTTTTAGGTTGATCCAGGACTCAGAGGAATGCGGATGCTACTGATAGGAGGGCCATTGGTATGCTGGAAAAGCATGGACCTTGTAAGTGGTCAGTTCTAGACACAGACCCCAGAGAAACCCCGTCCCTTGTGCAGACAACAGAACTCACTGTGGATAACCAATAACAGACACTAAGTCAAACAGCTTGGGAACACTGACAGAGAAATCAATTGACAAGCGGTAGTGTTTTGTTTAGTAAAGTTAAGCAGTGAAGAGGAACGTATGCACTTATATAATTATAAAACTCTAAAGAGGGAATGATAGTTACAGAATATGTATAATAGCACACGTGTTTGGTGTGAATATGTATAATAGCACATGTGTGTAGGATGTGAACCAGCACCGTGTACACTGTTTGGTACACCCACATGGCCCTGGGCTTTGAAATGGCTGGAAGATGTATGCAAGCCACAGCAGCAACGGCAGGTGGAACAGTGGGAAAAAGAGCTGAATGAGGGGGACAGAGGAAGCTTCAACATGATCTGTTGTCCAGCTTCTTTCCTCAGAAAAGCTGGAGTGAGGCTGGTGACGGCTCAGTGGGTACAGGCACCTGCCACCAGAACTGCCCGCCCAAGTTCAGTCCCCTGGGCCCATGTAAGGAAGGGGGTGGGAATAAGTCTTTCAAGTTGTCCTCTGACCTCCATATACCACAGTGACACATGTGCACACACTCACACTGACACCCACATACACATAAGTGCGTACAAAATAAATAAAATGTAATAGAAGTTTTTGAAACAAATGTGGCAAAATATTAACTTCTGTTCACTGGTGGTGGCTCTAGAGTGTTAGTAGTCTTTGACCTCTTCGTTCAGTCACTCAATATGAGAAAAATAAAGCTGAGATAATAGCATCATTCATCATTTAGCCTTAGACTTGTTGTTTAGGTATTTTCTGTTCCTGTTTGTTTTAAGAAAAAAATGTATATAAATGTAAGTATGGCAGAGATAGCTGTTTCCTTTCTTTTTGTTTATGTTCACCAAAACATGCTTGTTTTGTTTAACATCTGAAATGTTTGATATCGAAATGGCCTTTATACAAACCTATGAGGGGTGAGATGAGAGGATTACAGTTTTAGCACAGCCTGTGGGCCATGAACCCGCATCCTATACTATACATCCAGCACTAGAAGCATCCGTCTGTGTTACAGCCAAAACATTTGCAGACAAAGAACCAAGCAATCAGAAAGGTTTTCCTTATGGATGCTTACTAAGATCTAAGCCACTGATGTGTACTCGATCCGTTCCCAGACTCAAAAGACTGACAAGGGTTAGGACTCCCACCTTTTCCATGGCCCATGGAGCCTGTGCCAACCACTGCCTTGAATCTAGCGAGCCCTGAAGCTCTGGAGGGATGGAGGCCATGGCACAGCACACAGAGTTGCTGCTGTTCACCCAGCCGGGTTTTGAACTTCCACCTCCCTTTCACCACCTTGGTGGAGTGTGCACTTGATTGTTGTAGTTTTGTTGGGCAGTACTGGAGCCTTGAACATGCTAGGCAAGTGCTCTGCAGCTGAGCTCTCCAGGCCTGCTCAGTTTAGTTATTTTGAGTTTGCATTTTTATAGACATAACCATACATGGTAGCAATTACTCACTAGGTTAGCAACCTGTTTAGTAACCTTCTGAAGCACCCCCTGGACAATTGCCTTGACCGTATTTAGAAAGTTAACAAGGAAATGTAAGCTTAAAACAGACTAAATATTATACAGTGAGGCCCAAAGTGGAAGCTTATAAATATGTAAATATACACTCATAACCACGAGTCCACCCATCCCCTGCCCTCAGGGGTCAACCAATGTCCACAGCTAAAGTTGCATTTGACTTCACATAGCACATTCCTCTCAGCAGCAGATGAGAATGGAAGTTAGCCTAGAAGAAGAGACTGGGCGTGCTCAGCATGAGACTCTTTCCGGGTCTAAGCTCAGAGCCAGCACATGTCCTGGGTGTATGTAAGCAGTCTGCCATTACTGTGTGCTGCTCTAAGAGAACCCTGAGCCTGTCCAGCAAGCTCAGCGGTGGTGGCTGAGTAAGTCAAGGGTCAATTATTAGCAATTCTTTCCACGGTGACCTGAAGCCGTGCCTCTGTAGGTGATTTATCAGTCCCAGAGGTGATAGTTTAGGTCCATCTTTCTGTCCTCTGTCTCTTAACAGGTTCTAAACTCAAGGTGGGGTGAGTATTAATGACTGTTCCCTCAGAAGCTTGATCAGTTGCTGAAAGGCCTTAAAATGATAAATTAATATAATCCATGCTCTCTCCTAATAGTTGATATAACCATACTTGTTCTGTTGAATAGTTAAAAGTATTGCTCACCAAATTTGAAATTTTATGAATGGTTTAAAAATAAATGTATCCTCGGTTTTTGTGCTGTGTTTAACCTCTCCTGGCTTGAGGGAGACATACTGCAATAAAATGTGCATTTATAATTTGATATGCTATCTGCAAAGATGCAAGCATTCACAGAAAATGTATTTCCCTTAAACAGTTAAGAGTAAAGAGAACACACACGTGCGTGTACACACACAACGCCCAGCTCAGTTGCTGTAACAGACACTGCTCTGCACATGGCCTCTGTGTCTTGGCGAGAAGCAGTGATTTTAAGGATGGATTAGTCTTCTAATCTCTTTGAGGTTTCCTTTATATTCGTGGTGGTTTATGACTGACATCTAATGTAACTATACTTTCTGTTTATATTTAATAAAAGATTCGTTTCTGTGGCAGAGCACACATTTGTGCTCTGGCGTTGAACAAAAGCTACTGTTCGGCAAGAAGGGTATAAAATGTTGATTTATAATGACACGGGCCAATAACAGCCGTCTAATTCTTCCAAACTATTTCTCCCCAGGTCCTGGCAAGAGCATGGCTGCAGAAAAGAACGATTCTTTTCCATTTGAATATTCTGCCTTTAACACATCGATCCATGCTGGGATTAGATACAAAAACTGGAAACTCCTCACGGGCTACCCAGGTAGTCTGCTTAGCTCTCTTCCCACAGCTGCCAGAGCAGGGGCTGTGCCCCCAGTCTTTCTGTCCTCTTGGGACTTCATTCTCTGGGCTATTTCCCTGGAAAGGGAGGGAGTCCTTATCACTGCGTTCTAAGCCCTTCTCTTCCTTCCCTAGCTCCTCAAGGCTTCCTGCCAAACCCCCTCAGTTTGCTCAGACATCTGAAATGCTAAGTAGGTCTTCAGATCTTTCATGCTCCGTGCAGATCTTAAGAAAGCAGCTATCTGCTTGGGGTTTCTTGGCCTCTGTCTGGTCAGAATTGCGCAACTTCTGCTTTTGTCACAGTCTAAGCAGTCTCTCCTCCAGAAAGAACGGCAAGGGAAAGCTCACCAAAATTATGGCTGCCTTCAAAAAATAAATCATAAAACGTTCTTTCTGAGGCTGCAGAGTGGAGGAATGGCTTCAGCTGCTCTAACTGAACTTCCTCTGAGTTTTGATTTTTTGTTTGGTTTTGTTTTGTTTTTTAATTATTTGTAGTAGGGGCAAGAGGAGAAAATCCTATTTGAATACTTCATAGACATGGATTTCAGACGTGTAACTTTCAAACATAGCTCATCTAGCTCTAGCTGAGAATCCCCACCAATGCTGTGTTTGCTTCCATTACCCGATTCTCAGAAAGGGACACATTGGCATATTTTCACAGGCTCTGATGCAATTTAGCCATGCTTAGCTTGTGAGTGTTCTTGGTGTTCACAAGGACAATTCATTGTTTGGGACAGTCCCATATAATGCACTGTGCTGTACTTGCTAATTACTGGGAGTGTATTTTTATCCCCCACCCTCCCCAACCACTGTGACAACTAAAATCCCTCTCCTGCCACCACCCCACACATATTTTTAATGTCCCTTATTGTTAAGCAATAGGATCTGTTCCATTAATGCTCGGCAATAATATTCTGAGACAAATCTAGAATAAACACCAAGAGATGTGGGGGGTTTTGGGTTTTGTTTTGATTTTTTTATATGACCATACCCACAGCCAGGGCAGCCTTGTCCCCCCAGATGCCTTGAGATTAGAACCCACCAACAGAGCTTCTTCCCCCCTCAAGTGTCATGTCTTTTTCCAGGCTGTGGTTACTGGATCCCGCCTCCATCTCAATCCAACGTTTCTGAGATCCATCCACTGGACTCAACAACCAAGACTGTCTGGCTGTTTGATATCAATCAGGACCCTGAAGAAAAACACGATCTATCCCTGGAGCATCCCCATGTCGTCCTGAAGCTCCTTTCCCGCCTGCAGTACTACCACGAGCACTCTGTGCCTTCCTACTTCCCACCCATGGACCCCCGCTGTGATCCCAAGGATACTGGTGTGTGGAGCCCCTGGATGTAGGGCTGCAATGGGGGGGGGCTGGAGCACATTTATGTGCAGGCTAGACCTCAGGTCCCTACTCTACTGGCTTTTCTAAAAGTCACCCACCCCCCTCACCTGGCCCTCAGGCTACATAACCCACCAAAGGAGTTCAGTTTCAACCCACAGAACATTTCAAAAGCCAGTAAAATCTGGACGGATCCTGCTGCTGGCTGGAGTTAGTGTCTGGAGGCCAGGGTGGCTGGGTTCATCCTGCTTCCTAAACTCCAGTTGCTGGGAACTTGACATAGGAAGCTATCCCTGAGTCCCTGAGGCCAGAGCAGCTGGTTCTTTTTGCTTCACAAGTCAGTCATAAGAATTCCCTCTGCTAATAACCAGTTTTATTGGCAAGACACATGTCTTGTAACAAAGGCGGGGAGCAGATGATTCTGTTGGCTGTGAGGGCTCCATGCCTCTAAGATCTCGTTCAGCTTTCCACATCCATGACCCACCAGCCACCACTCACTGACTCACCTCACTGCGGAGCATAAAGCCCATTGTAATAAGCCAGCACGGAGGATGCCCGTGCCTTGGCTTATGTTTCCACCATCACTAAATAAGTTTTTCTCCTACTTCCCCCACCCACTGTTGCTCATTCTGTCTAGACTTCTGCCACCCCAGCTTGTGTGGCTCTGTTTCTGTTATGCCCTTGGACTTCACTGTCCTTTGCCTGAGGACACTTTCCCCTCCAATCTGAGCATCCTGAGCTCTGGAACAGTCCCAAGCCCTGCCCAGAGGAGGTGGACTGGTCATTCCGTGGCCATGCTCGTGGGAGTTGTGGGTCTGTGGCATCTGCTAAGCAGGTCTATTCCAGTTGCATGGAATCCAGCAAGAATGTGGCTGTATCTCCCAGTACGCAATGATCTGTGCTGTTTTCTCAAGCAGTGGGAAGAAGAGCCAGGAAAGCACTTTCATTCTGAGGTGATGGAAGGGGCAGTTTGAGAAAGGGACTGACCATTGTCTGGTCTGCTGGCCTCAGTAAAGCAGGGAGACGCCATCCCTATTCCTCTCGTTCTGTTTCACTGCTTCATACTGGGGTCCTGGGGTTGAAGAATGAGGACACACTATTTGACCTTCAGCCTTTTCTCAGACCCTCTTATATCCTACCAATGTGACTCCATCCAGATTAGCCTCAGAGAGTGTCAAACCCAGATAGATACAAAACTGCTTCTCATCAGCACTGTTGCCTTGTTCAAGGCTTTTCACCAATACCTGCAGCAGGGCCAGGGATATAATAGGCACTCGGTATATTTTTTTCTAAATAAATGAATGAACCGAATAAATGGGAAAGACCATGAAAGATCCTAGTCGAGTGAGTGACTCTAACGGCAGTGTAAATACCCTCCAGGCCTTGCTAGTCTGTCCTTAAGCTGTCTCCTCTGCCCTGGTGGGAGCATGAACTGCATATCTGGATAGTCTCTGGCCCTGCATGGCTGGGCTATGATGTCCTGTCCAGGGAGACAAAAGAGAATTATTTTTCCTGGTTATTCTCCATTGCCAACAATCTCTATTTCCATTCTTCATTGAACACAAGAAATTAAAGCCATCAAATAATATAATATAGGTCCTTGTGTACAGCCACCTTCAGTTGATAGCAGTATTTCCTGGTCATTAATAGTCCGTATTTTATTGTGATAAAATTATTACAAGAAAATGGTGCTAAAGCTAATGACATCTTTTACCAACTTTTACTCAACTGGGTGGCAAATAGCTGACCACCAGGCCACCTCCTACTCCAGAGCAATGACAGAGGTGACTCTGGATGCTCCTTCTGTCCCCACAGCTGTCGGTGGCCATTAGTCTTCTGAGACCAAAGGTTTCTACTTCACAACACCTATTTGAATTTTCCTTATTATTCTCTGAGAAACTACCCTCAGTTCTAGCTCTTGGGCTATCTTGGGAATGTTAGCATATGAATGGGTTAAAGAGGACTTTCAGTCATGTTAAAAAATGGCTGGAGATTCTGTTTAATCAAACAAATAGAATGGCATGGGTCTCGGGATCTATCTCCTTAGATTTTCATGTTTTATACAAAAAGAAAAGATTTATAACTGATCTTTAGGAATATTAATGTTAATTCTTTCCAATTTGTTTGCCTTTAAAGAAGGTTTTGTTTATTAATGTGCAAACTCATCCCTTTGTTACCACATGACTGTTTCAGATTTGAGGGATAAAATAAAATTGATCTTTCTAAAACTCTGTGAGCATGGGGCCTCTGCTTGCAATGGTTGAAAGTTCAGGAACTCAGCAGCGGTGGCAGTTGAATGGGTCATGATGGACCCAGTGGGCTACACTGTCAGGTGGTGAAAAGGGCAGAGTGTGTGTAATAGAGGCATTGCCACATTTTTTCTGATTTGCCAGTTTTATATTAACTGAAGTATATCTCAACACATCTGTTACACAAATAAGAACAAATATATCAGAGATTTTTTTAAAAATGTGTTAGTGTCAGTGAGACTGCTCAGAGGGTAAATCACTTACCATACAAGCCCCTGAGTTTGGCTCCAGGACCCACATAA
>LOJH01003061.1:8750-40258 GCA_001685095.1 Ellobius talpinus | reverse complement strand
TTGGAAGAGCAAGCAATGCTCTTAACCACTGAGCCATCTCTCCAGCCCCCTTCACTTAAGAAGTGAAAACAGTTGTTCAACTATACTAGGAGACAGGTAAAACTTAGCAAAAACTTAGCAAAATCATTTAACAAGCATATGTCATAAATAATCTTATATTTTATATAGGAAACATTTTCTTTAAAATAACACTGACCTAACTGGGAATTGTTTCTGAGGAAATAAAAAGCTCTAATATTAATGTTTATGAATATCTCACATTATGAAGAGAAGATAGTTCTCAAAAACTATTCTTCCTCACTTGATTTCCTAACAAACACACAATCCAAATTTTAGCTATAATTATATAGCTATGTATTGGTTAAGTGCATTCATTTTTGCATGTGGATTTAGAATTCAAATTATTGAGCATAAAGCTTCAAAATGAAGGTAAAAAGCTTTGGTTCTCCTCCAAAGACCTTGTCTCTCTGATAGCATGGCCTTGCACCAGATACAGCAGCTCTCTGGAATAAGTTGGTAGTAAGTATTCATTCTTAGATCCCACCCACAGATCTGACTAGATCACACACAGTAGTAGGAGGGATGGCTCTGCAATTTGTTTAACTAGTTCCCCAGGTAATTCTCATACAAGCTAAAATTGGAGAATCACAATTTAATCAAGAAACAATCAACTGAAATTTTTTCATGTTTGGAAGAATAGCAGTAACCTTTAACAATGATAAAAGTATCGGAACTACTAACAACATACATCCACCATGTGCCAAAAGGAAACCATGTATGCAGGGTATGGATGTATACACATAGAATTTCATTCAATCTTCATGATATCCATTTTGAAAAAAAGAACAGAGTTACAGAAAGAAAACTTGTACAAGGTCAAAGTAGAAATGGAACTTAAATTCTATGTTTCTGTTATACTGTTTAAGGAGAAAAAACCCTATTTTAAAATATACTAATTTAAACACCTCTATTTAACTAAAATGGTAAGTAAAGAATATAGTCTTTGAAACTAAGACAATATTTTCATTAAATATAGCTGTTGAAATGATTGACATAATCTAAGGACTAAGCACTAACCACATTTACCACCGAGACACCGAATAACAAAAACCAAAATAATTTTTAATCTCTTCTGCATTTTCTATTGGATTCATATTTTTAAATTTCTTTAAATTTTATAAAAAATTCTAAAAGTCCAAACTTTTCTATGGTTTATATCTGATAACACTTCAAACTATCTTAAAATGTAAAACATTATATCAACTTATTTATTACATTGAAAAAAATCATCCCAAAACAACAACTAAAATATTGCCCAAAGAACTAATTTGTCAGAAATACTATTCTTCTGTTTAGCTTTTGTAGCACAAAGAATCACCGACAGAAAGTATATTCAAAGACATAGAGTTGGGAGTTCTCTGAAACTAAGTGTGGGTTATATTTACCATCAAGCTGACTGAGTAAAACACCAGCTACCTCACACCAGTATTAAATATCTACTCACAGAGAAACTTACACAATGCAAAAGGGGAAATTTTCTTTGACAATATGACTTTGTAAAGCAAAGTTATAAAATCAAAATAGAACAAAATAAACCTTTCCTTACAGCCTATTCCTCTCAATGTTCATTCATAGGAACAATCAATGGTGAGTTTGCAATTCTCCTGCATTAGATGATCTGCAAATAAAACACCCAGCCACCTTCCCTGAAAAGTGTGCAGAATCTTTAACAAACTGCTTTTAGATAAAATGTTACACCCTGTGTAAACTATAACATAAAATGAAAATATGTGACTAGGATTGTAAATAATGTGGCAGTCATAAAAATATTTCAAATGTTAACAAGTCTTACTCCGAATCATAAAAATCTCTTACCAAATTTAATAAATTTTCTATTAGTGAAACGAGTTGTTTCTGGAGACTTCTATGAGGCATGGCAAATATCTGACACATTATTGGAAGAGACATATTGTTACATATTAACAAGCAAAGGAAGTTTTTAATGACTATAAATATTCATACATTTTACACATGGAAAAAATATACCTTAGCTACTTTCCTCCAGTTCAGACAGTCAAAGAAGTAATATGTTCCCCTTTCATATGTATTGGTTTTCATTGTGGGCTCCATGCCTGGTGCTCTGGTAATCCACACTCGTTCTTCTTTGTGGTATCTCCAATCACGGTTAAAACTTCAATTTTTAAAAGAGAAAGATAGTTAATTTTTCCTATGACCCTTGTTAAACATTTATACATATGGTAAACCTTTTCTCAGAAAAGTTATATCTAAAGTATATACATATGGAAGGGTCTTTATATGGCTCTACTATTAAGTATAGTTATTCAAATACAGTAAGATAACTTCTTTTGTTCCAAAAGCACATTCTTTAGTACAAATAATTTAATTAAGTTGAATAAACTTTATGTAGACAAAATAATTTAAAAGTTATGAGTGATATAAAAAAACTTGGGCAGACCAAAGAAAGATAAAATATACTGAATAAATGACAGAAATTGAAATTGAGGCACACTAAAATAACAGCCTGGTGACTTGCACTACTATGTAGTTATTAAGTAAGAAGCCAATTTGAATAGATTACTTAAATTCACACAACTTTACAGTCATGTTGACAATAAAATAGCCATTTCGTAAAGTTTAATTTTTAACTTTAAATCATAAACCATCAAAATCTCTAAGAGGATATCATCAGAACCCAAGTGATGATCTATAGCACTTAGAAACTGGGTAGCAACATCCAAAGGAACAGATGTCCCCTGATGATGGACTTTCCATGTAAATACATGCTTTCCTACAGTTTGGTAGCTCACAAACACAAATGACATGACACAAAAGCCAAATACAGATATGAGTGATTTGATACATTTATTTATGACTAGATTAAAAGGAATAGGTGTTAATCCTCATTTCACAAAAATGAGAGGGAAATAGTGAAAAAAGCAAAAAGTGAATTCTCTCAACTGAGAAATTTTAAACCTGACAATTCAGTATGAACAAAGAGGCACAGGCATGCAGGGTCTTGTCTATTTAATAATCAAATGATACATATTAAATAAAAGATTCTGTGTCTATTCATCATAAACATCTGTGGTTCTTCAAGAATCACAACCAAACTCATTCAAAAACTTCAATTCACTAAGCGTGTCACTTCATATAGTTGGAATTAATTCTAAAATTCTTTTTAGGTTACAGTGATTATACAGCTGCAATACGCTTTCAATATAAACAAAATTCATTTTACTAAATATAAAAATATCCCCAATCTCTCCTTTATACTTTTGTTGTTCCCCTGATGGTCCAGGGAATGACTAAAGCCTGGAGGTGCTAGGCAAGCACTTCACCACTGAACAACATCCCTGCCAACAAGTTCAATGTGGCAGGGAGGAGAATTTTCAGTGAAAACAAAAAGTTCTAACCATCATCATTTTAAACACCTTCAGAACATCCAAGATATGCTAGGAGAGAAAGTGGTAAGATATTCTGAACATACAGCTCTACTGCAGCTAAGAGTTGTAACACATCTCCTCCATTCATGTAATAGAGATAGAAGAGGAGGTCTTCTCCGTATCGGCCAAGCTTGATTGCAGCCAGCTATGAAAGACAAAGATTGTTATAAACTGTAAACCAAATGTAAAATTTAACTGTTGCTAGTAAAATAAAAATTGGAAGGATAAACAGAAATCTTTACTTAGCACAGACAACTGTCATTTCATAATTATGCTGCCAGGGAGTCAGTTTTCTATCATTTCTTCATCTAAATGAATAAAGTTACTTATGAACCCTAATCCTAACTCAAAAGAATGAGTGTATATGTAAGTATCCCACGGAGTGCGAGCTACACAGACCTGTAAATGCTGAATCTATATGCAGTGATTCACAAACCATTCTGAGATTTCCAGCAATCACAGATGATAAGTATAAAAATCATAAAGACAGTACTCTATTTTGTGTAAAGGGATGGCTAAAGGATAATGTTTTCGCATTTCCCTACAAGGTAGAAAACAGCCTACAAAACTATAAACTACTTAAGTTCCACAGCTCAAAACCTCACATTAACAAAGTATCCACCTAGTCGCTTGGCTTCTCTGCTTCATCCCAATGTAGTCTCCCCTATTATGTTCCGGTGGCAGTTGTGGATGTAGGACATTCTCCAGTATTTCTCACACTGTACTAAGATTCTGGAACACTTAGGCAACTGTAGCCTCAGGGCTACAGTTCTGGTGGGGCACAGACGGTGTGAAGAGGCTAACTTCAAAAGGGTTTGTGGTTTATCTGGGTAAGTTTGTAAAGAAGTAAAAGCTTCCTTAAGCATAAAACGAGAGAGTCAGGAGAATAAGGACCAAAACTTCCCAAGTCAGTTTATTGTCATCAACTATACAATTAATAATTGCAGAAAATATAAGTTCTAACACTGTTTGGTTTTAAAAGCAAGTCCCAAAACATATAGTATGTTACCAAAAAACAGATACATAACTGAATGAGCATACAAAAGTATATCCCAAAGATTGCTACTAGACTATCATGCTGTCTGGCCTGAAAATGGTACCAGGAAAGGAGATAAATCCACACTAAGAACAGTATGCTACACTCACCTTATCCCTAATGTGAATGTTCGTTAAATATTCAGATGGAACATGGAAGTCTGTATAACAAAAAAAATTCTTATTAACCGATTCTTAGAAAACGTTTTTTAAAAGATTCTAAACATAAATAGATCCTCCTACCTATGTCCTGAGGCCGACAAGGCGAAGATGCCCAGGGTGATGCAAATTTGGGGTAGAGATTTCTGAACAAGAGGTAAAAACAAAAAAGCCACTTTAAAGAATAAAGTAGTAAAATATATTTGTAACTTAATTTTGGTAAAATAAGTTTTAAAAAAGACTTCAAATAAAGACTGAGCATCGTTCCTGGTTCCCTTTCTGGAGTTTCCTGCAACTTTATAGCAGAAAAATGAAAAAGGGCTGCTTCCTTCAGCACTCTAAATTACACAGAAATTTAGCACAGAAAATTACAATATACTTAGGTACATAATTTAAATCTTCTACTTTCAATTAGCTATAATTAACAGTGCTTTTAATTCATTTATACATCATTCTCCAACTTAATTACTTTCCATGTATACCTTATCCAAATGTGTAAGCATTAGGAGCAAGATTTCATACTCACCAGGTATTTATTTATGTGCATGCCTATTACATACACCTGGAACTTTCCTAGGTACTCTGAAGAGAGGAAGTGAACAAAGAGTGCTGACACCATAAAACTTACTTTCGATTTAAGTATATGGTGGATTGGATGCGAGCAATAATTAGCATAATAAATAATTTATTCAGGGAGGGCTTGAAAGTAGGGAAATGGTTGTATAATTAAGTGAGGTGGTCAATTTAAATAAGATTTGACATTTTTAGATTTAAACAAATAAAAAGAATATGATAAAGATAATCACAGGTAATTATCTGGTAAACATTGTGCCAGTCAAGGGAAATATGAGAAAAACTAAGACAGAGACATCTGGACATGAAAGGCAGAATAAGAAGACTAGTGAAACCACAATGATGAGCAAAGGAAAGAGCTGCTGAGGTAAAGTAGGGAGAAAGAAAGAACAAGGTGAACAGGGGTGGGCTGCTCTACAGGGAGTTCTTAAATAGAACAACAAACCTGCAGGTGGTATTGAGCATAGGAATAGCCTATTCAGAAGGATTATCTTGAGTGCAACATAAAGCTGTACAGAAAGGGCAGAAGGAAAACCAACACTCCCTGCTTGGTGATCCACTGACAAAACTTCCAGGCAACAAGCCAGAGGGGCATCAATGTAGTGAAAACGTAGTGAAAATGTGATTCGATTCCGTATCTATCTGAGGACTGCATCTAAGGGACAAGGAAGGAGAGAACTAAGGATAATGCTAGGTTTCTCCAAGTATAACCGAGACTGAAAAGCATAGACAGTGTGGGTTGGAACCAGATCAGTTAAGAGGTATTTAATTGGTAATGGTAAAGTCTCAAGTTCAGGAGAGAAGTCTGGAATGTTCAATCTACATGGCCCTTCAAAGCACAAGACGGGATAAGATCATCATGGAATAAACAAAGAGGACTAATTCAAAGGTCAAGGACAGGTGGTGTCACCAGCATGGGAAATTGAGAGGGATGAGCTAAGGAGACCGACCAGATGAGAAGAACATCTTCAAGATTAAGAGAAAGAGCATCTCATGGTCCACTTGATTTACTTGAGGAACAGAGTTTAGCGGAGTGGTGGGAGCAGAATCCTAACTAAAATGGGTTTAATAGAATGTGAGAAGACAAATTAGAAAAGTTAAGATGATTCATTTGAGATACTTTGCTTCAAGAAATAAATTAAAAATGTGACAGTAACTCAGGAGGTTGAATCAAGATAAAAATATTTTGATACTAATGGAAAAATAAGTTTTTCTCCATTTGACCAGAAATGGCAAAACAGAAGTGTTGTGAGTTAGATGGAAATACAAGTGCCTGCAATATTACTTAGTCAGAAGCAGGAGGACGTAGTTAAAGAGCCACCCTAAGTACCACCAGCAAGACCATTTTGGGGTAGAGTGCTTGCCCTACATTTCTATAACCTAGCTTGAGATACTAGCACCAGAGAGAGCAGAAGAGACGTTAAGATTCACACTCATGAGTTTTCAGAAAGTTTGAAGTAGGAAGCAGGGACCAAATACTCTGGCACAGGTATGTCAGATTAAGATTGGGGTAGGACCAGGTGAATGCCCTCTTCCATTTGCTTCCACTTTTCTCTGTAAAGTAGAAATTTAGCCAGGACATTATTTGAGAGTTACGGACTGGAGAAAAGATACTAATAGCTTGCTGAAACACAAAATAGTCACATGGGATGTAACAGCAGCATAAAACAGAACGAACAAAAAAACGGTCAAAAGCAAAGAAAAAGTTCTAAATGGACTATGCATATCAGGTATGAGTATGCCTGCAAAGTTAAGAACTCACTCTGAAGTTCCAGAGCACGAGTGTGAAGCAAGAGTAGACGATGAAACTATTGCTCTTCCATAGTCCATCCAGTAGATGGATCAAGAATGAAACAAGTAGACAGAACAAGGATAATGGGAAGAGGAAAACTGAGAGAAGGGCAAAACAATCAAGAGTCACATAAATCAGATATTATAACTAACCATAAAATTTAATGGTGAGAAGGAAGTGGAAGAGGTAAGAACATCAAGGAACGTAGAAGAATAAATGGATGAAAAATCACAATAGAATCAAATGACTAAAGAAGTCAGTCAGCACCACGAGAGAAAAGGGAAATAGTGATGGTTAGAAAGCAGGGCAAAAGTTAACCTTATGAAGAGGCTATAGTTCCTAATAATGAGAAGATTGATGCAATAGATAAGGAGTTAGCTTGGGGGTGGGTCCAAATTCCTTGTAGATAGATTCTTATAGAACAGTATTTCTCAGTGACTATGGGCTAATAAAGAAGGAATGACCCCAAGAGTTAAGCAGGCAATAGCAAGTAGTAGCAGATAATAGAATGTGATGATGAAATTAACTACAAGTTTGAGGCTGTCCAGGGCAGCAAAGGATATATTAAAATGCCTACAATGCGGCCTCGATTATTCTGTTTTAAAAAGAGGTAACTTTATGGCAACCTATTAAATGCTAGAAGTTTATTTACAAATATGGAAGAAAAAAAATACTTACTCAGGAGAGTTCAGATTGAGGCCTAATGTTGTTAAGTCACTTCCTAAAGCAAGATGTACCATTCCTGGGTCTGTCTCTGCTGCCCTGATAAATGTTAACAGGCCAATCATTCCAAATTGGTCCGTCACCATCCCTTGAGGAATGTTAGTAACTCGACCTGGTTAAGAAAAACAGTTATTTTTTATTTTCTATTAGGGAAAATAGAGAAAATGTACTTTAAAATATCTGACATATTTATGGAGTCCCACCATCAGGTAACACCTGGATCCCCTTTTTCTGCTGATTATTGTTTTGTGTTGTTGAACTTTTATCTCCAGGGAATTTGGGTCCATCTGTACTTGAAGTCGTCTTCCCCGATGTATTCAAATTCTAGTATAGAAAAAAAGTGTGACATTAAAATGTGCTAATTATGCAAGTTTAAATTTATCAACATCATGCTAGCTATTCACTATTATATTCAAAAAGGTAGTAATTACCTGTTTTCTACTCAAATATTCTGTTCCCCTAACTGCCTCATGGTAACCAAACAAATACTGTGTCTACACATGACTATTTAAAAGACAAGAAAGCTAGAGAAAATGGTTTTTTTTTTTAATCTCAGATCATAGATCACAGGGGATGGGGGAACCTTTCTTTCTCGGGGCTTTTAAACTTTGGGGACACACACTTTAGTTACAGTCAACACTTATATAAAAGAGAAGAATTACACAAACTACAGTACTTGAGACATTACCAGACAACCTCTGAGGAAAACTAGGAATGTGCACACTTCTTAAGTCACAGATGTCCATTCTTACCCAACAATTCTCTTTACAATTTCGCTTATCAATACCCCATCACACATACAAAAAAAAAGCTACTTGCAGTGAATGGTAGAAGAAATCAACACCATTGTTAAATCAGGAAGAAGCTGAGTCGGCTGAATCAACACAGGTATAAAAATGTGTATAAAGATTCTTCAAGGAGAAAACTTACTCAAGAAAAACACAGCTCCTTAGAAGTCTATATTATCAAACTTCATGGGATCCAGCTGACAGGGACTACAATAAAAGTCTAAATTAACTGACAAGTTCAACAGAAATTTGCAAACCTATATGAAATAGGAAAAAAATAGGCTATCTTCTAGTTACAAAGCTTTCCACATTCTTCAGAAGTTAGATTATTACAGTGTTCAAAATCAATAGTTCCGAAGCAGTATCTAGTAAGTAACTGTTAATGGAAGACCAGTCTACAAGGAGAACACTACAATCACATACATGAATCTCCGGTACTTACAGATTTGCTGTCGTCATTACTTGACGTTGGATCTTTATAGCTGGAACCAGGTAATGCTGGAAAGTCTTCATTGTGTATTGAGAAGTCCTGGGATTGCTCATTTGCAGGTTTTGTTACCATTCCAACTATGTAATGAAAATAATCCAGAAAATTGTAATTGGATCCATAATATTGTCATACAAATTACATAAAAAGTTAACTTTATTCATAATATACCAAGTTTTTTCTTAAAGCATGTAAAACGATAATTCAAAAATTAGTATTCAGGATAATAAAGAATGAAATTTTGATTTACTGCTGAAAAAATTCAACATATAAAGCAATAGAAGGAAAATAAATGGTTATCCTGCAATTCTAATCTAATGTTCTATATGTGCTTAAGATAGGATCTGATATTGGTAGGTAATATTAGCCAAAATGTTGGCTTACAGGCTAGCTTTAAATATCTGACTAGATGTCATAAACACGTTAGTTGTCAAATAAAAATGAACACAATAAAATTTTTAAAAAATGTCAGTATTCTACTTAAAAGTGACTTACAGAGTGAGCAAATTGCAACCAATTATAAAACAATTCCACTTTATTTCGCATTTTCTTGGACTCCATGTTACAGATGTAAACATGCAAGAACTGGGAAATAATCTTCCCACTATGGTTTGTCATTAGTCAGGCCCTTATTGGAGAACAAAATCCAGTTTGGGGCTCCACAATTCAAGAAGGAAATGGAGAAACTAGAGATGGTCCAAGGAGAACAACGGGAATGTTTAAAGGGATGGAAAAAGGACCTATGAGGAAAGGTTAAGAACATTAGCATCTGAACTGAGACTCAAGTAGCCAGGTACTCAACTCCCAGGGCAGGTCACATTTTGTTATTCTGGGAAAACAGATTTGGAAGCTTTAAAATAGAAAGCTTTCCCTCTACACATTATTTTTATTCATATTCAGGAAGTACAGAAATTGAAATCCTTGACTGATAATGGAGAAAATATGTCTATTTTTAAAATAACTAATAAATTAACTCATCTAATTACTGTCTTACTATTGTTCTTTATCAGGTCTCACGTCCTAGAAACAATGTCATAGAAATATCTAAATTGTTATATCTAGACTGTTAATGCAGATGATACTCCCCTAACATGTTTTTCAGCTCTACTAGCCAAATTTTTATCTTACTAGAGACTGTAAAAAAAGAATAATTAGGGATATTAATGATGGTCAAGAATCTATAAAACTAAAAATCTTAAGCACTGGTTCTCGAAAGGGATTACAATCTTTTCAAGAGGACATTTGCTAATGTCTAGGAAGGTGTGTCACAATGGATGGTGCTGGCATGTGCTAGGCTAAAGCTAGAACTGTACTAAATAGTCTATGCCCTCACACCACCTGTGTTCTGAACAGAATTATCCAGCCCCAGTGTCAACAGTGTGACTCAAAGAAACACCTCAATGCACAGTCACTGTTAATCACCAGGAATACAGTCTCTTGAAAACTGGGGGGTCAACTAACAAAAGCCCAACCACAAAAATAATTACTTATATATAGCAAATTAAAACACGGAGAACAGAAAAAAATAACTTCTGAGTACCAATGAAGTCAAGCATTTAGGTTACAGTACAAAATTTTACCAATGAACCATGTTATTGTGGATATATGGGTGAAAAGTTTTCAAATATGAATTCTGACAAAGTAACACTAGCCTGATTTGACAACATAAACACATATGACCAACACAGAGACATGTATGTGTGTATACACATGACTATAACCTTCAATTGGCCATCGCTAAAAATCTTGATTACCGTAAGGTGCTCTTCCGGCCAAGGGGTTTATTAATGGGGTGGGGTTACCACTTCCTTCCCTCCTATTTCGGTCTGCTAATGCTGGGAAATCTGAAAGGTCCAATCCTGTCACATTTTCACTGCCATCTAAATGGTAAGAAAGAATAGTCATTACTGATTCTACAAACATTTAAAATGAGATAATAAAAACCAAAATATAATTGAAAACAACAGGTGCCTTCTTCCTTAATAATGCAGAGTGGTGTGATAGATATACAGGTAAGATACTGTGGACTGACTTGTGTCACTGAATTTTCTAATAACTGAGGAAAGCAGTATGCAGCCAGCACCTTAACATACCCAATTCTAGAGATTTAAGAGATAAAGAGTGGGGTTATACATTATTTCCCCCAATAGAAGGGGCAATAAACACTTACAGCTTATTAGGGAACAAGAATTAAACTTTTTAGATATAGCTGCTTTTTTCATTAAAACTGGATGGATGGGGCTATATCTGGGTTACTTGAAGATTCAACAGTAAGGTATGATGATGATATTACCTTTCCGGACAAATGTCCAGACAGACTCTGAGGCAAACAGTAGGCAGAGAACCCGATACTTCTGTCTTGTACACTATTAGTTTGAGATAAAATGTGTACACGTGTATGTATATGTTAGCTACAGGCAAGGATGGACTGTTCCTATGTCTCAGGAGCAGGTGGGGAATATAGGAATGACCAAAACGTAATTTATATTACCTGTTGATACACAGTAGGCGCTCAATAAATATACTGGATAAAGAATTTATTCCTTTTGCATTAGATTGCTACCATTAGAAACAAACATTTAACTGAACTTCCCTATTTTAACCATTTTTCTCTCAACTTTCAGTGTTCTTAACCTTGCATTAGAATTTTAAATCACTTAATTTTCTACCTACAACTTACCCTGTACTACAATTTATCTTTAATCTAGGTTTCTCCATGTTTTTATAAGCATGTATAATTTTGGGGCCATTTTCCAATTAATTTTGATCTTTCTCAAAATATTACAATTATAAGAATCAACTATTATCTATCCTAAGATTAACTGATTTTTTAAAAAAAGACTTTTATTAACACACGAAGGTGATAATTTAAAACTACAAGGGGAAAGGTAAACTATCTCACACAAATTATTAAAAAACATTTGTGAATTTTCCATTAAAAGTACAATATGGATAAAGCAAAAGAAATGAAAATCTTTACTGTTTTAATTTATAAAGTAATATCTCTCAAATTATGATTAATTGTAATTTTTCTCTAAGTAAAAATTAACTTTTAATATACATTCTTAAGTCTTCCAACGTCCAATTAAAAATTGTCATGTATTAGGTGAGAATATAATTTAACCAGCAATATAATTTCCCAAATGTAAACTTAGGAAAAGTCTTGAAAGCAATTTTTCCAGTACAAAACCTAAGAATTTAAAAATTCTGAAACTTCATAGCAGCAAAATAAAACATCATTCAGATGAAATGTAAGAAGTAGCCTTTCATAATGATTTCACATTTAGTATGAAAGTGTATACTTTAATACACTTTATTGAGGTATACAACAAAGTTAGTATACCTTAAAATTACCTCAGAAAACTATAAAATTTAAATGCTTATAATCTTCCATTCCTTTCAATGGTTTTAACCTTGGCTGATCCACTTCAGCTGTTCAACAAACCACCTCAACACTCAGAAGTCAAAAGCTTAGTGCTACCACAAATGGAGGCTTCCTGTCAAGTCTCTTCTCATGTCAATGCATATTCTACCTCACAGGCTATTCTTTCACCTATGTTCCACCCAATAACCTGTTTATCTGCCCCTCCAGTCATGGCAACACCCCCTACTTTCTCACCGACAGAGGACAGGGGCAAAGAAACCAGCACCACCACTCCAGAGTTACCTTCTTCTGTCTGAGCAGTTGGGAAAAGGAACCAACAGACTTTCGTTTTTGCCAAAAATCAAATTAGTTTGCAGGTAGCTCAATCTTAAATAATACTGGATCAAAATGTGTAAGGGTTAAAAGTGAAAGGCTGTATTAAAGCTATTGTAAAATGGCCCCTACAGCAGGCTCCTTTCAACCTGAGCCTCTATGATCAGAATGTCCTGCCACCCAACTCAGGCGTGTTACACTCTTGTTCTCAGGGACAGGGCCAAGAATAAGAAGAGTTCTGAAGAAGAAAAAAAAACCAAACAAACCAAGATTCTGAGGCACAAATATAGACTAAATTAGTATTGACTCTTTACATACTAAAAAAATTGATGTTATGACACAAAATACTATATTACAAGACCAGGTCAGGGGAAACACTGACATTGCTCTCTACCGTTTAGCTGATTTCTATCTATCCCTGGCAGTTTTTCACTAAATTCAATTCTACTATTTAAAACAGTCAAATCCTGTTAATGTTTAAAGAACAGTATGTTAAACTGCTTGTATTTCAGAACTCTACTGTACTTTTAGTAGGGTACTAGCTCCAGAATAAGCTTACCTGTTCCATTAAAAATGTTACTTGATAAGGAGTTATTCATTCCAAATGCCTGATTCCTGTTCATTCCAAATCCAGACATACTGGGTACATAGAAAATAATTTTAGATATACAGTAAGAACACTAACTTAGAGATGAAGAAAAACGAAAGTATATACTTTTGGTCTCCTCATATAAAATAACAATGTTTCAAAACCAATGTTAATTTGAGAGCATACTCTTCGTTTTTATTTAAAAATTTTTCTGAAACTCTTCAATGAACAAGAAAGAACCAAACAGTTTAAATAAATTAATTTTAAAAACAAAAAAGAAACTTACTTATGAATGTTGAAAAACGAAGATTAAGGGTACCATTTTATGGCCTTAGTGTGCTATCTTGCTGGAGAAATTCACCTTTCTCAAAATGCAGGTAGGTTTAGGATCCCTCCCTCACCCCGCCTGAACACTTGCTTTCTCTTCTCTGATTGGTAAAGCTTGCTTTTCAGTGTTAAGTCTTCTCTTCACAACCTCTGTATTTCCCAACTACTCATTTCCATGAGTTCATGTCTTACTAACCCTTTCATTTGACCTGAATTAAACTGACCAGGTACTTTTTTCAAAAACTGAATTCAGTGTTCTAAAACACATCATTTTATCTCTATATAGCTTAGTTTTCATGTACCTAACAGAAAAACATTTCTACAGCACTCCCAATTTTAATGTACAACACAATTTCTGAAAATAATTACAAATAACCCCCTCTTTTTGTATAAACCTAAGCAGGACAAAACAAAGAAACAAACAAAAAAAAGGAAGGAAGGAAGGAAGGAAGGAACTGTACTTAGAAAAAGGCCAGATAATTAACAATGTCAATAAGAATTATTAATGACAACTGTACACAGAAACTGCGATCTCTATCATTCAATGGTCTTCTGATAGGTCCATATGCCGGTGAAAGCACCTCTAAGCATGTGAAGGTGACAGCTCTAAAGGCTCTGCCTAAATCTGTAAAACTAGCCACCTTTTGATGAGCTATGCAGTTAGTGGGCCAATATTCCAGGGCAGAGTAGGTGAGTCAAAATATTTTTCCCCCCGATTACGCTAGAGCTGCTGGTTGTATAGGAACCTCAACCACGGATTCAGAATCCAAATGAAGCCATTTCATCTGAGTATCAATAGCACATATAAGCAGGGATGGAAAGCTTTACTACAGTGACACTTTTTACACAAAGTATTTTCTGAATAATTAAAATGTGAAAAATAAAAGTAAAACTTTAAATCTAAAAATATATTCACTGAACAAGAATGCAGAAAGATGTAATAAAGTTCAAGCAATACAGTTAAGAATCTATCAAAAGGTAAGAGCTGTAAAACCATGCTGCAAATAATTTATTAAAAACTTAAGATATGTAGACCCTACATAGACTAACTGGAGATTATGGGCTAAAGTTGAAGAGAAAGTGTGCTAGCACCCATTTTAGTGCAGATTTGACAGCGGATAGAAGAAACCGATTAAGATGGATGTGGGAGCAACAACTAAGTGAAGGTTCTTTCTTTCACTCTATAGTTTTTCATAAAAATTAAGTATAAACATAGTATGATATGTGATTCAAACTTACATGTTCTTTTGCAAGAAAGTCTTACATTTAAGATACAACTCTAATGCTACCCAAACCACATAAACATACCAGCAAAATGAATCACTGTTCTTATTTGTACAAACATGTAATGGATAGCAAGAAATAGAAGGAAAAATCCCAGGTTTTTTGGTTTTGTTTTCAAATTCTAAACACAAAATTTAAAAGAGCACTATTTGGAAATAGTCTTTTGTTATGAGCACCCAAAGTACTTTAGCACAGAAGGCATCTAAGCGATGCATAACTAACGCACGGCAGTAAAAATCAAGCACATTTTCCTCCAGTCATGTTCGTAAACCCAGAACTCTTAGCACCCAAGCACATAAACTTTACTTAATAATGAATGGAATAAACAATAAAGATTTGCCTAGTGACAACCCATGAACATTCCCTTTCTAATACTACCATCAACAGAAAGAATTAATGTGCTTTGTAAAAGAGTAACGTCTTTCTAAGAACATGTTCTGAGTTTAGAACGGGTTAAGGATTGTGATGGGAAACACATCTTAGCTCACAAATAGACGATAAACACACCTGTGAGACAGGAGCCACAACTTAGAAACAAAGGGCTGGATATGAAAAGGCAAACCTGAGGATACCCCCCAAAGACAATTATATGCAGTATCAATAAACATCTTACCTGTTCACAGTAAAAGGCTGTCGAGAAGGCTGCTGCTTTGGCATACATATTATGCTTGGCGAGCTTCTGTTGGGGCTACCTAACCCTGAACTGCTCATGCTATTTGTCCTGCTAGGAATTCCAATGCCCTGACCAACCTGGGAGTGGTTCATCATATTCCTAGGATTCATAGGCAAAATACCCCTGAAAAAGAAGTCCATACACTAAATAAGCTCTCTACAATCACTCATTAAAATTCTCTATAAATAATCAATTGCTTTAACCCCTAGAATTTCAATTACACATTCCAGTTGTATTCCTACTCTTATAGTGGAACTAAAAAAGGTGCCATCATAGATGAGAACTATTGGGACAACTATGATAAAAATTATAAATGCTTTTCACATATATTTAAAATAATTTCATTGAAAATTCCTGTCATCTTATTCTCTTGATATTAATAATACATATAATCTATGTTATCTGTTTTATTTCACTCTAAGTAAGCAGTAGAGGTGTGGTGAGGGGGCAAGCAAAGACTACAGCTATCTGGGGAGTAATTTTAAATTGAACATAATTGAGGAAGAGGGAGATAGCTTTTGCAAAAGCTCCCCAGGAGGTGATTAAACCTTGATCCATTCAGGTGACAACTAGCACACAGCTTCAAGATCAAAGCGCTACACTACATTTATCACTTTGCAACAACATCAAATGAGCGTAAGAACTGTTTTCTTAGTGAAAGGCACTGAACCAGAAAATCAAGTAATTAATTACCATATTTAAAAATTAAAAGCTTGCTTACTCTACAAAATACATTCTGAAAGTATTCTGGTCCATTAATAAATACCTGCTTGGAGATGGAGGCGTGTGAAGTGACATTGTTGGTACCCCTGTTGTTGGCGTGACGTGGCTCGGTAACTGAGTGCCTTGTGATAAGCTGCGATTTAACTGAGGGGTATTGTTGCTCATCCCCCTCATTGGAAGGCCTAATGCACCTAATAAGAAAATTCAGAAGAAGGAAATTCATTGCCATCAGGAATGAAATTGGTATCCATCTTCTGGAGTTGGCAATCTAGAACACTTTAAAATGATCTAATATTCAACTCACTGCAAATGGACTCTGATTTTCAGCAAAAGTTCTAGTCTAAAATTAGGTATTTTGATTATCTTTTTGTATTCTTTCCACATTACTATCTTATGATAAGCTATGTTAATAATTATAACAAATGAGATGTTATATAATACAAACTGTTCTCAAATTCATTAAGGGCATATTTGTGAAACTGGCACATACAAATATGCCTTTAAGAAATTCTGCTATCTTGTGTGTTTTGTTTTAATTTACAATTAATGTACACAGAAAAGACATTCATAGTGGGGCGGTGGTAGCGCATACCTTTAATCCCAGCACTTGGGAGGCAGAGACGGGGATCTCTTTGAGTTTGAGGCCAGCCTGGTCTACAAGAGCTAGTTCCAAGATAGGCCCCAAAGCTACAGAGAAACCCTGTCTCAAAAAGACCACCCCCACCCCCCAAAAAAGAGGGAAAAGACAATCATTCCCATTTTGTCATAGTATCTTAAATTTTATATAATTCTTTGCAAATCCACTTTAGAGAAAATCTATTTAATACATACTTCTTAACATTGCAATTTTTACAAACCCAATACATAATATTTTGTAATTGCTAAAAAATCAATTTGATATAGGTATGATTAAAAATTGAAGTGATTGAAAAAGATTTATTCAACCTATAAGGCTCCTATATTTCTCTAGCACATCTAGGGCCAGATGCAGGAATTGACATGTTGCCTGGGTGTACTTTTTAAGACTACTGAGACTTGCAGTTCAGATATAAAATTCAAAAATATTAATCAAATTGGACAAACGTACTTTTTACATGCTTGACACATTATTATTTTCAGATGGTAATAATATAAATTATTTTGAGATTCAGAATGGAGAGTTAATATTCTATGCATGTTCATCTTCTTCAAAGGCACACAGGACCATCCTGTCTATGAATGCCTCCTCTTTCCCCCATCTTTCTCAACCGTGTGCTTTCAGGGCTTTCTTTTCAGCTTGTTGAATACTAACACACTGGTCAATCAAACTTATTTCAAACTGAAGCTAAATAAAGAAAAAAGGCTGACCAGAAAATAATGACTTTAGTGTTGGGGATTTAAGACGATATTTTTCCTTACTGTTTCAGTTTTGGGTCTAAGCATTTCAAAGCTCTGAAGAGTCTGAGTCTATGCCTTTCACATAGTGTACTACATATACCATACTCTTTCTAAAACACCTCTGTAAAATGTGTCTTTTGGCACAACATTATTTTCACAGGGACTTCACTAACAGCTACTTGAAACTCTCAGAATCTCTCCAAGCCCCTTAGAAGTGAACTGACCTAGAGTGTCCACTGGCTTGCCACTCTATTTTGTGTCTAGACACTGTTGTGGTGACCTTAATAATGCTACAGCCTACTAACGTTTTCTCTAAATTTGGGACAAAATAAAGAAAAGAGATTAAAAATCAGCCTACTCAAGATTCCTCCAGAAGAAATCGTGTTTTCCCTCCCTCAACCATGCAGTTTTCCTATAGGTCCTGTGACTGGCTCCATAATAAACCATCAAAATGGTAATTTTCCTCACACACATTTCCTGGGCAGCTACCGTGTGGCAAATACTACACAATCTGTTAGGGAAACAGCAGTGGGTAAGACAGAAAAGGCTCCTGAACTCAGGTGCTCTCTACACTTCAAGTCAGCTCTAGATGAATCTGTCCAACAAGAGGGTATCTGTATCTGCCAGTTATTCACTGCCAAAGTTATACACTTTAGGTCTTAAAGATCACCTATTCTCACCTACTCTGTCTACATTTTACAGATAAGAAATCTGATCCTTGGATAAGTTAACTGACTTCTCCAAGGCAACAACACAGAGAACTAGGAATAGAATTTGGTAGGATCTCTTTAACTCCTAGTGTTCTTGAATGGCAGTACCATGCTAGGCAGAAAACAATGGTGTTCACAATGTGAGTGTCCAGTAACACATTTCATCTATTTTTTTTTCTTCCAGCTTCCTTTTGGATGTGTTTCTAGCTGTGGGATATCTGCCAATCATCTTTGCATCCGCCAATCCTAAATTTTCTATCTCGTCTCTCCTCTCACATTCTAGTCTCCTTTTTAATACTTGTCCATTCTCTTTTCCTTTTTCATTATTCTTACACTGGGATTCATACGTCCTCTAAAATTTACTATCCTTTTGGCCTCTTTAAAGAAATCAGCAAGCCCTACAAAAGACTTCTTTGCTTTACAGTAACTTTCCATATATGTATTTTCTGTCTGTTCTGTATGGGGAAAATTTCTAATTTTAGAACTATTTTAAATATTGTACATAATTTGAATACTGGCAGAAAATTCTGGCCAAGAAAACAAGAATAAGTAATGCTTTTTATTTTAATTAAACACTGGCCAATTCCAGTTAATTTATAATTGGTGGTGAAGGAAGACAATCTGAAGAAAATATAGTTCAATGTTAGCCTCCAAATTCATCTTGGTTAAACACAGCTAATAAATCCAACACATTCATTTTGTTGAAATATCTACAAAAGATGAAAAGAATATATACTACCAACTGTTATTACCAATTCTTAAATATTTGATAGTTATCTGAAGTTTAACTTAAAAACAGAAGTTCTTTAAAACAATAAAAACACTCAATGAAAGCATACAGGGATTTATTTTTAGGAGGCAAAATACATTATTATTACATTGGAGATACTTAAGTCAAACTAAGACTAACTGGATAGGTACAAACGGAGGGGAGAAAATTTAATCTTCTAATTATAAATAACACAAAGTCATCTCCACAATATCAGGGCAAGAATAGAGCATGTGAAAGGAAACCTCAAGTGACTGTTGCTGATGGCATAAAAGAACTTCAAAAGGTGAAAACACAAGGAAGTGTGCAGGAGCTTGCAAATGAGTGTCTGGGAGGTGAGAATGAAGTCAATGACCTACCAAACTTTACCACTTTTTTTTAACTAAAGAATTTTATAAAGAAGATATTCTTCTACCCCTACTTTTACACATAAAGAATGAAAAGACAAACGTCTATTGAAAAGGTTATGGTGCTGAATCAACTCCTCTTTCACAAAGATTCTGGGTACATATTTTAAATAGAGTCCTACCTCTTATTTGGCAAGATATGCTTAACAAATAATGAATTATAAAGTCTTCAAGGATTCTTTTTCATAAAACCCTAAGAAAAAGTGATTTAAGCATCCCAAGCATTGGTGACAGGCCCAGTTGGTAGAGATGTCCCCAAGCCTGAAGTCAAGTTCTATCTCTAGGACCCAAGTGGTAGAAAAAAATAAACTGACTTTTCGAAGTTGCCCCCAACATGAGCGTCATGGAACACACATGGCCTAATATAAATAAATGTACACAAAGTTTTTAACTAATGAAAAAAATGTAAGTATTCCACGAATGATTTCCATTAAAAGAGCAGCTTCACAAGCAGTACCTTAGGTACTTATAGCAAATTGTTTCATCCACAGAAGTCCCTTTGCTAGAGATATTAATAATCTAGGGAAAGTTCAGTTATAGTGCCGAATCCTGGTACCTGAGTGAAGCCCTGAACAATCAGTCTCCTTTCATTATACCCAGGTGTCTAAACTTCTGGAAAAGTTCTGTGCCATGCCCAAACTAACAATAGACACAGTGCAAAGTAGAGCTTGATCTCCATGATTCTTTACCTACAACCTATGCTGCAGATAGTTATTTCAAGGTAAAATTATTTCATTCTGCTATTTCCTTCATAAAATCCAAAGAATTTATAAACAGAAAGAAAAAACCTTCTTAGATCAGCCGAGTTATACATGAAGAGCTAAAACGAGCCATTAAATTGCTTTCTTAGCATCACAGCAGCCGAGCTGGAACAATGGCTCAGGGCTAGGATGACATACTGATCACTGATCTCGGAAAGGACCTTAAATGGGTTCTCAGCCCCCACAATTAGAAGCCTACAACCACCAGGAATTCTAATGCAATAGATCCGATGCTCTCTGGTCTCCATAGGCTCACACATGTGGGTGCACATAAACTTACAGGCACACAAACATATACAGAAATAAAACTAATGTTTTAAAAAATCACAAGCAACAAATCAGAAAGACATCAATCCAGTTTGTGATTCCTCTCACAATTGACATTATTTGTATGTTTTTATAGTTGTTGCTGACCGTTGTTTCTTCTTTAGAAACTGTAGCTTACTTTAACTTTGGGGAATTCAGGGGTTACCAGTATAATCTCTACCCTAAACCATCCCAGTCTTTTTCGAAGGGACAGTGTTTCTGGAACCACTATTCTATAGTATTAAGTACAACCATAATTTAGTCTTTAGAATTCTGCCATGACCCCAAAGAAGAAAGGTTTTCTAACATTTCACTGCTTAGATACTCTGTGTATGATTAACAATCATTCTTCAATCCCCCCTCTTCTCTTCCAATCTGTCCCTATACCTTCACTATTCACACTGTTCACTCACTAAGAATGCCTTCCCTTCTCTTGCATACTACAGGGATACATAACACATATACAGATTGAAGGATTAAGTCAGTCCCTGTGTTTGAATACATATACAGTAACTCAGTAGGCATGGGATTAGAAAAGGTCTCCTGGAGACCATATGCATGTAATAATGATCACGATTTAAATAGGTAGATAAGATGGTGGCAGGAGTGTTGCAAAATCAGGTGGCTACAGATAGCATGACAATTAAGCCTGAGAGAAGACAAGCTGTATGAAAATGAAGACAGGTGAGCAATGTAAACGTGCTGCCTACAATCCCTGATATTCAGGATGTCTAGGAAACAAGGGGGAGGAAAATGGAAGAAGAAAAATTACAGACTTGAAGGAGAACTTGCCTTACCCAAACTAAAGAGATACCAGATGAGAAATACGGATGGAACACGCTGGTTTCAAAACTAGCTACAAGAAGCTGGTGCGAACACAGAGAATCCTAGCCAGCAGGAGCTCCTCAGGACCATTTCCCATGTAGCAGTGACACACATTTCCCAAGGTAAACTTGGTACTTCTTCAACCTAAGTTTCCAGTGTAGATTGTGGACACCCATTCACAAAATGATACAGGTCTCAAACCTTATAAAAATGCTAATTTTCTCTTCTCAAACTGTATATAGTAAATTGTATAAATTTTATTTCCAAAATATCCCAAATCTGCCTACTTCTCAGCCACTTGCCAAATTCCTAGTTTCTAGAGTCTTGCCTCTTATTCCTTCCCCATTCAGTCCACCTTCTACACAGCAAAGTGATGGTTCAAAATGAAACAGCACCATAAAACCTTTGCTACTACATTTATAACATATTTAAATTAAGATTTTTTTATTTTACATTTATTTATTTTGTGTGCGAGTGTAAGCACATGTGTGCAGAGGTCAAAGGGCAACTTGTAATCTGTTTTTATTTCCATCAGGTAAATTCTCATGTCAACAAGCTTGGTAGCAGTTGCTGTTACAAACTGAGCCCTCACGTGGGCTAGATTCTTTATTTCTTAAAATTTTTTTTTCATTTGTATGGATGTTTAGCCACTTGTGTGTCTGGTTCCTGAGGAGGCCAGAAGAGGACGTTAGATCCTCTGGAATCACAGTTACAGATAGTTTTAATGTGTCACATGGGTGATGGGAAGCAAACCTGGAGGGTTCTCTAAGAGTAGTCAGTGCTTGTCATCTCTGAGCCATCTCTCCAGCCCTCTCTGAATTCTTTAGTGATTTTTATCAGACTTCCTATAATCCGAGATACCCACTCTCTCACTGTTCTCTTCTCATCCAGTAAACTGATTTTCTCACTCTCCTGTCATTAAATGACTTATTAAATTTTCCATGCTTCCTGTACCCAAAAAGACCCCGCAATATCACTCATTTTAGGGACCATCATCCTCACAGTCAGGTGTCCATATTACATTTTAACTCCTGAGAGACAGAGCAGTCTTTTTGCTCGATTCAAGTAAAGCACGAACTCCTCACTCATCTCATTAGCTAGCCCGAGTTTTGTACTACTCATTACTAGGACTTTGGTAGTTCCTTTGCCTACGTGTTTATTCTGTTTCTTCCCATTAAAGTACTGTGAAAGGTAGGAACTTTATTATTTGTTATAGTCTTGATTAAATCTTGGAACATAACCACATTCAGAGTTGTACTCAGTAAATACATGATGAATGAATAAATCCTATCACAATGTCTTCAGTAGACAGTTCAGTAGATTCTTGGTATCTGCAGATTCAACACTAGTAATTTCTATGCAAATGATTTACTGGGTCACTTCAGGTTTCAAAAGCTATTCTTAGCTCATGTTCAGAGCACCACTCTTATAAAGAAGCCTAATTCTGGCTCCATCACTTGTCATCTATATGACCATGCAAGTTCCTTAACACTTCATGGAGTTGGGAAGAGTCATGCACAGTAAATACTGAAATATTAGTGTTCCCCCATATTTTTACTGTGCCCACGACAGCTGAAGGAGTCAACAATCTTAACGGTGAAAAAAATGAGACAATCTAATAAAGTGACAGTTTTCACTGGAAAACAGACATAAGGGGAAAAAAGTTATGATACAACTTTGATCTGTAATTTGGAAAGTGATGAAAAATTCTGAGGTATATTCTACACAAAAAGGAAGATTATACTTACTATTAGATGAAACCAATTAAAAACCAGAAAGTTTCCTATTCCCTACACTGTTTCATACTAGACCTATCTAAGGGCTTATACTATTAGTTGACCTACTTATCTTCCTTGTTATAAATTCAGCAAATATTTACTGAGTGCTTTCCATAAAACGAAGTACTAATAACACAAAGACAATTAATACACAATAAGGAACTGCAGCAGCACCCACCATAGCAGTGTGCCTACACAGACAGCGTAAGGGAGAGTGGTATCATTCATCTACATCTCTGTTATCTAGAATGATATGCTATGTGCATTAGTCACTCAACAAGCATGTTAAACTCAATTCCTAAAGCAACTGCAAGTTACTATTCTGTATTTAACAATGTCCATATCATCCAGTTTTAAACCATGTCTATTGTGCTCTCTTGCTCTACAAAGTATACTGTGTTTATACACAAGTTTCAGTCACAAGAATTAGATACACTATGGCACCACTCACAAACCAGGAGTCGAAATCCTAGAAAGATTTATTTCTCTCTCAAATAATGGCCTGAGACCCTTCAGAATCCAGACAACTATGTCTATAATACAGCATCAGGACAGTTAGTTAACTAACTGCCTAAACATAATACACACTTTAGGAGGCACTAGATAATGTTTCCTTTTTCTCCACTCCCAAGATTGTAAATACTTACGTTCCAACTATGCAACTACTTCATTTCAATGCAATGAAGATCTAGCCTATTTCAATCAGTACACAGTTTTACAGAGCCCAGAGACAGGAAGGCTGCAAAACTGACTCAAATCTTATGCACACACTTAGAAGACAAGTGGAGAACATCACGCAACTTAAACACTATATGCTTTCTGGCTGCTATAGTTATCAACTGCTGAGCAAAAACTACACGAACCCTCAGGTGAAGTTGTATATTTAGATATGATCATATTATTCTAGAGCCTGAAATCATAAAATCCTCTAATCCAGTATTTTCTGGATACCTCATATGCTTATCACATAATTGTTTCCACCCCAATCTGACAAAGCGTACATCCAAGTACTCTTGTTTCCATCCCTAGAGGGTCCTCATCCTGATGTTTAATTTCACTAAGTTTTAGCAATGGAACAGAAAATTTTCCTTCCTCATTTCCACTATCTCTAACTTAAAAAAAAAGACTAAGCAAAAAGTTGGGAGTATATAGTTCAGTCTTTGCCTACCATGTGCAAGGCCGAGACTCTATGTCCAGCACCAAAACCTAAACAACATAAGCCTTAGAAATCCCAGTCCGTGGAAGGCACAGGCAGGAGGATCTGAGCTCCTGACTAGAATGGCTGCATAGTAAGACTGTCTCAAAACCTCAGACACATACACAAACAACAACACCACCACCAAAGAGAGCTTACATTTGAATAGCACAAATCACTAATGAACCTTGTAAACTACAAATAGAGTTAATGGCAGTACTTAATAGACTGAGGTGAGAAAAGAATTTTTAGGTTCTATCACTCTCAGTGTATAATTACAATAAGTGCCACAAGAATATTTCTAATCCAGTCCCCTATTAATTCTTTATTTCTCTATCCTTCACTAGTCAGCTCCTCACATTTTAACAAATACAAGGAAACTTTGACCCCTTAAGTCTCACAATGTAGCTTGTGTTCTCTTGTTTCACAGTGTGTTTTCAGACTACCTACTACTTAAATGATGTATTTGGTCCCCTGGGGCCTCTTATAAAAGGAACTGGCAACTAGGCTGTCTTCTGTCACTAATTGTAAATTCCAAATGTGAATCCTGGAAAACAGCTGCACGCTGAGCTAAAACAGTTATCCTAGTACTCATTTTTCAGTAGGCTTTTTTCTAAAACATCATTTTAAAATATTCAAAATGCTGCTTCACCAACTTTACTAAATATAACCATTTTATAAATCCAAGTTCAACAAAAAAATGTTCAGCATACATAGCTTTTTTAGAAATTAGAAAGATATTTTTTCTAAGAAAAATAGATTTGCTTGATCACCAATCTTTGTACGTCCTTCACACCAAACAAAGCAAATTAAAGAAAGCTGGAGTCAGTAAATATCTGTCATGCCAAGGACATCACCACCTTCTAAACAGAGTCCATCCCCAAAGCAATGTCACATTTGCAGGTTAAAAAAGCTCTGAGGTCTAGACAGCTGGTTGCAATCACCACTTTGAAACAACCTCACTTTCCCAAACATATCTTTTATGCATTTTATATCTTCTTTCTACTATGATAAACTATGGGCTTTAAAAAGCAAACAGGCCTATGCAGTTGCTACACTGAAATAGAAGCTTTAAACAGCTAGGCATTTCTCCAGGCCACATAAGCTAACAAGAACATGTTTACTACGAGCTATAATATTGCCTCAAGAGGTGGGATAAACATTTGTAGATTAAAAAAAAACTCCCCCTTTTCATAGAAGGCTTTAAAATATGTTCTTGCTTAAGTATGAAATTTGTATTTACTAATTCTGCATTAGCAAATTGTTGCAGAGCAAAAGAAGAAAACCATAAAAGACAAAAAAAAGATGGAAATAATGCTCATCTATACAAAATATGCCACATCCCCCCAACTTTGACATTGGTCAACAGGGTGAAAATGTGGTTTGACAAATTGTTTTGACACTTGTCAAAACTTTGGTTCTCCTCCTAGAGGGCAAGCTCCAAATCAAACTAATTTTGACTTGAAACTGATTACGACAGTGATCAGATATTACCCTCTACAGTTTGCTGGTAACTTAGAACACTTTATCCCAGCTCCCATTGAGAGCAGCAATAAGAAATAAACCGATTTTTTAAACACTAACAAAGATGATAAAATCTTATTAGTATGTAACATTTTGGAAATTTAATTTGAAAAAAGTTTTATGATTTTGAGTTTTATAAAATTTTATGTTATGGTAATAACTAACATTTATTGAGCGCTTACTATGCGCCAGGCACTGTGCTAAGCGCTTTAAAAGTATTATAGCACTTTGTAAAATAAAACCTTACAGAATGAAAGACCCTCAACTATAAGTAAAAATTTAGGTGTTATAATCAGGAAAAACAAAAACAAAAATAAATTAGTACTTTCAACTAAATGAAAAGTATTTCTCAAACTGTTGCTAAACGGGCTTACAGCAATAAATAGGCCCAAATTTAAACAAATTAAACAATAAACAAAACCAACCAAAGGCAAAAACCTTTAACTTTCTCTAACTGAAACATAAAAATGACTGCTTTAAACTGTTTAGAAAATTTTCGAGAAACTGCAAAAGAACATATAGATATACATGATATCAAAGTAAATTTCAACATATCCAAGAAATAACAATTTAGAATTAGTAAGGCCCGACATAATGAGGTTTCCTACACAAGTAAAATATAATTTTGAAAATTAACTATCTTCTGCTAAGCCCTATAGTAAACCCACAACAGTAGAATTGGCTGTTCTTTATTTTTTTTCCTTAAATATAAAGTACCCCAGAATAAGTACAAAATTCTTACTTTGTTGCCCGTATAAACTTGCCCCAAATTGAGACAGCTGACCTGATGTAGATGGTGATGCCAGCATCTAGAAACAAATTAATTAGATTAGAGCATAAAGGAAGACAGAGCATTGTAGTTACAAGTCTATACTTCATACCAAAAACGTAAGACTCAACCCACATCCCGCATTCCTTACATTTGACTACCATAACCAGATGAAACCAAACTGTGCAAACAGAAATAATTAGTGCTATGAGTTTTTTAAAGTTATATTAATGTATAGCAACACCATTCATTACTTCACTTAAAAAAAGCTAGCCTACTAATGAAAACATAAAGCTAAAATCTCAGTCAACTTTATAAATTTACGTGACACTGAGTTTAGAGTATACATTAAAACAAATTCTAAATTCAAACTATTACCAAAATAGAAAATTTTGTACTTTATAAAAATACATGCTGATTTTTATATTCACACAGCTATAAGTAGAGAGAAAACATCAGCAAAAGTAAAAAATACAAACAAAACCACAGATATGGTAACTGATTTATATGGTTTCTTATTGGATGATGTGGACTTCTTTGTATTTGCTGTACAATGAATGCACCTGAATTTACTAGAACAATGTTGTCCTTTCCTAGAAGAATAATTTTTTTTTGGAGGGGGATGGTTTTTTGAGACAGGGTTTCTCTGTTTAACAGTCTTGGCTGTTCTGGTATCTGCTTTGTAGACCACACTGGCCTCGAACTCACAGAAATCTGCCTATCTTTGCCTCTTGATTGCTGGATTAAAGGTGTGTTCTACCACCGCCCGGAAGAATATAAATTTAAAGGCATGTTACATTCATAAATCATGCTGTTTCTTTTTTTATTTCTTTACAGACAGAAACACAGGAGTGCCATTTATAAAATAGATATTCAGGTAGAATAATTGAGGACATGTAAGCCAATGTTTCAACATTCCATTTTATACAACCATGGAAACATTTTAATTAAACAAAACATGGGCCATGACATCAATAAATGTATAATCTAGTGGGAAAAGAGAAAAAAATTATGTAATTATATTCCAAGGTGGTGCAGCAAACGCTAACACAAAAGTAGAACATCACTGAAAAAAGACCACTCTGCCCAAAGATGAGGAAATCAGTCAATTTCTGTAGGGTGTTAACATTGGATGAAGAGAGGTATCTCTTAGGCCACCAACATGCAGTTAATGCAAGATTAATGTCATAATCAGATAGCATGGTAAGAAATAGTGGTGACTATGTAATAGTGATTAGGAAAGGAGATGACAGTCGTACTGAAGAATATCAAAATGGGAAATAGAATGTTGGGGGCAAGAGCCCAACATTCTATTTAATGTCAAACAAGATGGCTGCCAACTATAACAAAAAGAAAAAAAAAGAACATTAAGCAAGGAAATGGCAAGAACAAAATATGTGCTTTAGGAAGGAAATTAATAAAGAACTGGAAACTGGTTGAGATGGCAAAGCAGAATAAACACGGAACTGTAAACAAGGTATTACAGCTTCAGGAGTCACTGTTTTATCTTCGTGCAGCTGGAGCATAGAGAAAAGGGTCTGCTGAGTGGAGAGCCACAGAGAACAAGGAAGTCCTGTAGTTCCAGAGGAGGAAAACTAAACACTTAGGCAGAGACATGCTGCACTGACTGTAAAGTTTACAAACTACACATGATGGGTGTTATCAGCCAAGGCACATCAGACCCTGAAGAGAGGGGTGATTATAGACCATTCTAAAATAGCAACAGCTACAACAGAATTAATTTCCTAAAGAGGCAGCAACTCGTGTGTGTGTGTGCAACACACATATTCTTTCTTACAGCCAGGCTGTGTATTCTAGACAATTAACATTAAAATTATTTAACCTTTATCAATCAAAGAGGTCGACACATGGTCAAATTCTTTTGTTAGTGACCAATAGTCTCTACTGTTACCATATTAACTATAAATATTTTATAGACATATTAAAAGTTATTTCCAAGCTGCATGAAAAATTGAATGAGATATATAAGTTTTAATAAACCTGCAGTTGGTGACAAAAGGTTTATATAAAATAGTTAAGAATCATGACTTTGTCACCATTATTAGCTATAAAACTGAGAAAAGAATTGTTTTTGAAGATTAAATATATAAGACATTGGCTAATATTACTATACGACTTACAGTGAACATAAACATCTTCAAATGCACACCTTAAAATGATATTCTTCTAAAAATATATGCTTACTGAATACTTAATGAAATGCCAAAGAACAGACATTTTAGTGTGCTTTCTCGCAAAGGCCAGAAATATGCAATTAAATTACATGCATGCTGGGTTGAGCACTAAAGGAGGAGTAAGTGAGAAGGGCTCAAAATAAATGTAGAGATGCCATGAGACTCTCAAAGCCAGAGTCGGGAGGCAAACGGCTCGCCATAGTGTGCCATAGTGTGTGACGTTAAACATCACTTTCTACACTGAAAATACTCAAGTTATTAAATAGTGCATTTCAAGAACATAGCAACTTAATGAAAATTAGAAATGTACCCTGGTAAAGCACCAACTAACACTAAAAGACCACAAAAACTTTATGTATTTTAAGTGCTAAAAGCTAATCATAAAAAATGAATTTCTAAGAAGCATAAAACCTTAGACCAAGAAACAGATTACGCTGCAGAATGCAGTGTAAGTAGAAATACCCCAGTTTCACAGACTCTAAGATGGTAAAAGGTGGAAAAAGATAAAATGTTATCTTATCTGTAGAATGATGAAACTATCATTCTGGTTTACCATGTTCCCAGTTTAAAAATACATTATGCAACATTCATCTCTCAAGGACTCTACAGTGAAGCCAAACAACACAATAAAAACTTGTAGAAGCAACCCAAAGAATAATAATAGCCTTAGTTATTTATTCTAAGTTCTTAAATGGCCCCTTTACCTGTTCCTCATGGTAACAATACATTAGAACTTTGGTTGTTGGCTTGAAACGGGATGCCACTATGCAAGCCAGGCTGACCTCAGAGTCCAGCCCCTCTTTCATCCATCTCCCAAGGTGGAAAGCTCCAGAACTACATCTTAAAAGTTATTTTCATTAATAGTAGATACAAGTGACATCTGTGACCAGTAACTATCTCCAGCATTAAGTCCTCCATCTCCTATGCTTCCTAATGGTGATGACTTCTTGTGCTTACTCTTGCCAATAAATAGATCTGCTATCATTAAACCTAACTTAGAAAACATTAAATAAAGTTTGGTGGTGGAACTAAAATTTTAAAATAAAATTTCTCTAACAAATATTAAAAAGAAATTAAGTTTAAAATTATACTTGAAAGTTTGGTCCAATTTACTTAAAAGAATGGTGATAATTTCTCTACTTCCTTTGAGTAAAAAACTATTAGCTTTTGACTGTATCTTATCTACACAAAGGAGAGAAAGTATATTTATGCATGTATGCACATAGACTTAAAGAAAAATTTAAAATTAATAATCAATGGTTTAAAAGAAATGATACCAATGAAATCAAACGGAAACAAAGACTAAGAAGAGGCAATACTACTAAAAGGAATAAAAGAGAAAGGGAACAGGAGAAAGAAGACAAAAATAAAACTTTAAAAAAATCACAAAACTTGACAAATTTACATATATAACCTTTAAAATGGTAAAGTAATGAATTTTCAAATACACACCTAGGATGAAAATGCTTTTACTAAAAAGAAAAAAGGATGCTCTGTGTGTGTATGAGAGAGAGAGAGAGAGAGAGAAAGAGAGAGGATGAGAATATATCCCTGGACAGTGCTAAAGTGCAAAGTTATAAAAAGACACAGGAGCGGTTCTAGCAATGTTCACACTAGAAAGGCTCTATATGCACTAATACCAAGTCTGTATACCAAAGGCACTTCCACATAGTCACCCAAATGATCTCTCAAAACAGCGTTTTTCAATCCTCAAACTTACTTTTAAAACCACATACATGTGCATGCGTGTATACACACACACCAACAGATTAACTATCCTTCAGTAATTCGAAATTCTAAATCCAAGCTCCCTCCCCACAGAACAACCCAAAAGTTGAAAAATCTGAAAAAAATTACCACAGTCTTGATGTCTAAAAAGTTTTAGAACTGGTTGGGGTATTTGGGATTTTAGGTATTTCTAGCCTGGAGTATTCTGGATTAAGAAATACTTAACCCATATGCTAATCTGAGTAAACATTTTATAATTATTTTGTAGATAGTGAAACTGGATGCTTCATAGATATGTCATTTTCCCATCATTTTACATTTTAACATTAAAATATTGTTTGAAGATAATGCAATTGCTATTCTATTTTTTAAAATTCTAGAAATTACCTGACATCTAATTCCAACTACTTTGGAATATACTCTGCTTTATTTATACTTACACAGTGAGTTCCAAACCAGCCAGAGGCACACAATGACCCTATCTTTAAAAACAAAGAAACCAAAAAACCTGGCATACGCACCCAGACCATATTCTATTAAAATGTATAAGATACTTTTCCCCCCCAAATAAAAGGTTTATTGTGAATTGTCAATTGCTACAGGGCAGTGTCTTCTATTTTTCTATTTTCCTCTTCCTAAAATAGTAGAAATATTATGATGTAAATTGGGTGGTAAAAGATACAATCTGGCTTCTTTTCCCTCTGTGGATTACAAGCAACTCCACTGGAGCTTGACATGGAGACAGAATTGAACAACAAGAAGTCACTGAAGCAACTACATTGTTCTATGAGATTTGGAGTGGTTAAATTTTCTTCTTAATTTTGTGTATTTTTCTGTGTGAATGTGTCTC
>LOJH01003060.1:17743-32552 GCA_001685095.1 Ellobius talpinus | reverse complement strand
ACACACACACACACACAGAGAGAGAGAGAGAGAGAGAGAGAGAGAGAGACCTGAAAATGCGTACAACAACCATCGTGGTGGTTGTGTAGATATATGCCCAAATATCCTCCGGCAGATACAGTTCACTTACACATACAGACATATACAACATGCTGGAAGCCCCTAGAAGTCCAGTGCTTGAACCTGAAAAGGCAATCCAAAAGGAATCTTTCCAGTTCCCTTAAATGGAATACAACAATCTTTTCCAAGGTGGTCAGATGCAAAGAAGCATAGGCAGGAGGAGCCGGGAACAAAAGAACAAAGAACGTTGTTTACACAAAGGTGCAAGATCCCATGAGTGATTCTGAGGCCTGCCTCCTCCCAGGAGCACTAAAGCCTGGGGCACTACACAGATGAAAAATCCCAAGTACTAGCCTGAAATGCCTGGGTAATACTGCAAATTGCCTATGCCTATTCAGTCTGCATTTAGGAAATTATGTGTCCTTAAAGTCTCTAATAATCTTTCCCATCTGCAACCTTGAAATGGATAATAACTGTTTTCAAACAAAATATGTAATTAATTCTATGTGATGAATTTTGCTGACTTAGAGTGAAGAGCTCTATTCTTTATTCAGTAGTTGTTTGTTCTTTGTATACAAATAAATTTAAATATACATCCGGTGTGACTTCTCATCCATAGATGACTACCAACATTCTAAAAATAACTCAGGATGGATGCAACTGGGAGAGTGGTGAGAGACAAGGAAAATCAACAATTATAACACCAGTAGTGCCAAGAAACAAAGAAGAGCTAATAACAGCTGACCAGCAGATAGCAAAAGCCACTAAAAGTTCCCACTTGAACTCAAATATGTTTGCGGTGACAACCCTACAAGGCCCAGTATTCTCATAAAGAGTTCATGAGTTATCAACAACCATGATAGGTCATATTACATGTACTATTTCATCTTAAAAAAAGACTCTGAGTGCTACATTTTATAAATATTCCTATAATAAGTAAATATTGGGATTCTGACCTCTCGATCTTCATTTCAACTTCTAAAATACACACATATGCAAGTCTATGTCACCTGAATATCAGCACATCTATTTAGTCAATTACCTGGATATCTAATTATCTAGTACTGTGTTAGATGTTAATAAAGTCAAAATGAATAATAGCCAATGCCAAAATGAATAACCGGCTTGGGACCTAGAATGCAACACAATGGAAAAGCATTAAGATGAGGGCCTGAATTCTACCCAAGAGCAACACAGAAAGACAGAAGGCTAAAGAAAGTGAGAGAGCAGATAAGGTGAGGTAGGGAGAGAAAAGAAAGAGAGGAGAAGGTGTCCAAAAGAATCAGGTCTTTCTCTCAAGGAGAATTTACCTTCAGAATTCTCAGATGCTCTGGGAATAATTATTCAGGAGTGGTGGAGACATTCTGTTGGGTATAGGTTGAGAGAAAGCCTCTATTGGGTGAATGAGAAATAACTCGGGAAATGGTAGTGGGTGACACAGATGGGGATCTTCCAATATTATAAACATTTAATTAATTCATTGTATTCACTTGGTAATTCCCAACCCAGTGGAAAGTACAAAGTAATTAGAATCTGCCTATGGGTAATAAGCAGAGTATCAAATTGCCTTGAAATAATTCCTCCTTTAGGAGTGAGAGAATAAAGAAATGAGAGAGAAGGTAGGGTTGCCCCGTTCACTTTATAACCTCTAAATGTTGTGGAAATTGCCTTTGCAGCCTAGAAGGAATGTAGGCAAAAACATCTTAGGAGCCCCGTAAGTCCCTCTTCTCACCCATCTTAAAAGCCAGCCCCCTCTCCCTTTCCTAGCACCAACCTAACCTACCTTCACTGAAGACGAAATCAGAGATGATGTCAAAGGGTTGGATGTGTACTGCAGACAGAATCATAGTGACCGTTTTCTGAGGATCACTGGAGGCCAGAGAAATGGACTGCTGAGCCTGACATTCATAGGACATCCCAGCTGGGGTTACCAAGGCAGCGAGGTGATGAGAGTTGGCCGTGTGCTTTCCAGCTGCGGGAGAACCAACACATCAATTGGGCTGGATGTGCCCTTGCTGCTCCTAGTCCAGGGAGATCTCTGCTAAGCCCAGAACCTATGCCTTCTATTGGTGCTTCAGTCCCAGGCTGGAGCTCCCGCAAAGACACCAAGTGGGGATGAAGGACCAAGTCCCCCATTCCTTCTGCGACTGTCCTCATTAGGTAGTAACTTGGGATTTCATTTTGAAGAAGTGTGCTGCCTGAAAATACAACCCTTTTGACTAAGGCCTCAATTGGCAATTCCAAAGACAGAACAGTGCACACAGCTCTCCACAGCTCGCATGCCATTTTTCTCTGTCTCTGGTTCACACTCGCTGTTCTTTCTCTTTCCTTCTCTTTCTCTTCTTATCCTATGGAAAATACTTGATTATTTTGGTGAAAGGAAAGAAAAATAATTGTTTTGCTGCAATTATCAAAATATAAAGAGGAAGAGATGATGCCAGCATTATTTTGCATCCTCAGGAAAAAAAGCAAAAACAAAACAAAACAAAAAAACCCTCTTTCCAACACAGAGCCTGACAAGAGACAGTAAATTTTGCTTTTGTTTCAAAATACATTGAAATATATTTCTGGTCTTTAACAGTGCTTGCAGATAGGCACGTTGTTATTTAAGGTGTGGGTGCTCTTCGCCTTCGGGTGTTTTTTGGAAGACCAGGATGGGACTGGGTAGAGAAAACTAATGTATTAAGATATAGGATACAAAACCTGCCCTGATGTGGCTGTGGTTAAAGCCCCAGAGAGCTATGCCATTGTGCACAGGAAGACCCTGAAGCCCATTCAACCCTACCACAGTGTCGTCTTGCACTTTTTAAAAATACATTAGAGCAAAACAGTCCGTGATGTAGAAAGGAAATTGCAAAACTCATTGGTGGCCCTTCCCTGACAATGTCACGTTTCAGCTGAGTCTGAAGGATTTATGGCCCAGGCTTTCCTGAGGACACCTAGACACTCCCACCTCTTTGACCCTGGAGAGCAAGCAGGCCCTGGCTAGGTTTGATCTCAGAGCACAAATCACAGAGCTGTTCCCAAGACCCAGAGACCTTTCTGGCTTTCTCTTGCTCCTGTGTGCAAGCTCTCCCATCCACATTGGACTACTTACCACTCACTGGGTCTTTAAAGTGAGTTTTCTCTAAGGTGTCATAGACAAACTGCACCTTGCTCAGCCTCCAAGTCGCCTCTGATCCTTTGGAAGTGTTGTGATTTTCCTGCCAAGATAGGAAGGTTCCTGTGGACAGCTCCAACTGCTTTATAATGGACAACCCCAGAGGCCACTACCGCGCTCACCCACGCGGACTTCACCATCCCTCTGAGTTACCCCCTCCTACGCACGCACGGCATTACCTTTACAAAAAGCATTTTGAGTGTGTAGGCGCGATCTACCCAGAACACCTGCAGCTCCGATTCGTTGTGGCCACAGCGGCCATTCACCTCAGCTCCCCGGGTCAAGGCGATCTCAGCCTGCTCTGTGATCAGCTGGGAACACACACGCCCCGCGCCCCCTCAGCGCGTGGGGCCCTGGCGCGGATCGGGAAGGGTTGCGCTTCCAAACTCTAGCTTGCAGGTTTGGGCGCTCCGGTGCACGCGCGCTCCGGGGGTCCAGGAACATGCAGGTAGATTCTTACGTGCACACCCCTCCAGGAGGGGAGCAGAAAGGGGGTTTACTTTTAAAGCAGGCAGGGCGAGCAGAAGGCGTTGCAAGCTGGAACCCCCATGCAGCATTCGGGAGCAGCCTGCAGGGGTTTGAGGGGGGAAGAGGCCGGTAACTGAGGTCTTGACAGAGCCTGAAGGGAGGGTGCCCTTCGGCCCTGCAGCCCTAGGGGCAAGCCGGGGAGGAAAAAGGTTCCTTACATCCACGTAATTGTTGGCCCACACATCATAAGGTACAATAAATTTGGCTGCAAACTCTGCCATGAGACACGTTGTCCCATTTTCCCGCACCACAAATATGTCTTTCCCAGGGCTCGTGGAAAGGCCCGAAAGATTTTCCACTTCTTGTTCTGCCACGGTTTGGGCCATTGCATCTACGGAGCAAGCAAAGCAATCTCATCGAGTTCAGGCTCAGGTAGCCCGCGGCTTTAGGACACAGGAGACAGTTCTCTGCAGGCTTTGGAGTGGCAAAGTTCCCAGCTCGAAGCTGTGTGCTCCGCAAGCCATTTCTCCAACTCAGCGCTACCAAATCCAGATTTACTACCTCTGATTTATAATGAAAACAGAATCTAAAACAAATTAAATCCTTACTTACAGTACGACCGGGCTTTTAAAAACACACTTGGGGAATAAAAGCTAAACCTTCTTGCCAGTGCCGTGCCCTCCCCCTTCCTATCATGAGTATGGACTGTCTAGCGCGCTCTGTCTGGGTGATGCCACACAGGTGTGTAGCTCTCGGGGAGTTCTCTGAAACCGATGGGCCGTCCCCACCGTCAGCCCCCAAATAATCACAACACATAAGAACCAATTTTAAACCTAAAACCACTGGCTTTACTCTGTGGATTGGATTCTCTGCAGAGTACATCCCGCACTCCTGGTCCCCAGACGCTACTCACGGAAGAGCATCAGGAGAATCCGAAGTCTGTCTCCGCTGAGAAGGGCTTTTCCTAGGAGATCCATGCTCGCAGTTGCCGCCAACCAGGTAGACGTGTTGCTGCTGCAAAGCCCGCCCCGGGAGGAAATCCCTCAAAGTGGCCGGTAGAGTGAGCTGAGGGGGGAAGGGGGGCGGACAGGGAAGAGGGAGCGCTAGAGGTCCAGTCGCGTGCTGCACTGGGCGCTGTGGCTCTCGCGCGGCACACTGCAGAGGAAGCGCCCAAGATGCAGGAGCTGTCCACGCCTAGAGTGCTGAAAATGACGAGGTTGTGTTCCAGGATTTGTAATTTGGCTGTCTAGAGGGCCAATGGTGATTGGGATGGTGTGTGGGAGGAAATGTCTTCCTAGGTCTGTTTTCTATTCTGCAGTGGTATCCGCAAAGATGAGTCTGTCCTAGGAAACTTAATGCCACCCTCGGACTTACTAAGCCCTCCCACCAGGTACAGTCAGTACTTAGTGTAGATATACCACTGGAACCCTGGATCTTGGAGAGACGTCTGCTCCTGAAAGAAAGCGACAGAGCTCAGACTGTTTCTGCTTTGGAGAAAGGGGGTAGGCAGGAACAGAGAAGGAAAATGCTATGGCAACAGTTTCTGGCTTTCAGAGACATCTCTATCTGCTCAGGAGCTTCTAAGTTTAAAACAACACCTCCTCAAAAAGGGGAACCAAACAATGCAGCATATCCTTGTGGACCGAGTGGGCCACGAGTCCTGCCCTTTGAATGCATGTGGCCTGAGCTAGCCTCGCTCATTAAGTTGTGATCACTCTGTTAAGAGCGTTGCACATGCACCTAAAGCTTGTGAGCATACAGGGTTATCTGGGGTCTGGTAGAACAGAAATTTTAGAACTGTTCTGTAGGTGAACACCCAGCATTATGTAACAGAAACATGCGGGTATTACTCTAAAGCTTCTAGGGGAGCTGAAAGGCAAACATCGCTGAATAATTCCTTTATTTGCATTTGGTGGTTCGCTGAATTTTTTTTAATTATTGCTCTATAAATCAGAATGCACCTCTTTTGGGAGTAGACATGGTGCCCTCATTAATTGTAATGATGTCCAAATATTTCTTTTATTAGAGGATACTATGTGCGGTCAATAAATAATAATTGCCTTAAACACATGTCATAGTCAATGTCATGTTAAAGGGCAAACTACAAAGTGTTTTTACCTATGTTGTCAGTTTGAATCTCAGTACGATTTTAGAAGCTGAGCAGGAGAAAATATAAGTTATTGTTATACCTTCCCCAGTGTAAGACATTGAGAAATTAAATGACCTTCTGAAATGTCATACGGCTAGTTAGAATTAAAATAGAAAAATCACATGTTTTAACTTTATAGGGATTGTATTTGTTTCTCTTTATATAACATTTTGACTCCAAAGCACAGCACATTATGACTGCCATTACAAAGCTTTATTAAATGACAAACAGTCTGAAACCTAAAAATAGTATAATCTAGATTCTTGATGTGTATAAAGTGCTGATTTAAGTATAGACATTCTAACACAGTATTTGCTTCAAACTGCCAATATACTTAATTGCATTTATTTAAAAAAAAACATATTAAGAGATAGATCACTAGCAACTCAAATTATAAAGTAACACTTGAATTAATACTGAAGCTCAATATCTTTTGGTATATCTCTGCATCTTAGTATTTCATCAAAAAATTCACAAGTCTTGTATAAATGATTACATACACAAAAATGGAGGCAAATGTGGCTGATAAGATTTCAACTCTTATAAACATAAAACATAGACCTTTTTAGCAATATTTATGTAACATTTATTTTCCTGCAGTTCTGTAAAATTTATAAAGCAAGGAAGCATTCATCCTCTGTGTGTATGTGTGTGTGTGTGTCTGTCTGTGTCTGTGTTGATCTCTCTCTCTCCCTCTCGCCCTCCCTCCTCCTCCTACTTTAATAAGGAAAGAAAAGATAGGTTTACCATTCGAATGTATTACTTACATTTGTGACCTTCTACAGGACTGAATATTTCTTATTTAAAAAATTGTAACATTTAAGGCAGTGGTTCTCAACCTTCCTAAGGCTGTGACCCTTTAATACAGTTCCTCATGTTGTGGTGACCCCCAAGCATAAAATTATTTTTGTTACTATTTCACAATTGTAATTTTGCTACTGTTTTGAACCATAATGCAAATATCTGTGTTTTCGGATGGTCTCAGGTGACTCCCTATGGAAGGGTCCTTTGACCTTTGAAGGGTCGTGACCTACAGGTTGAAAACCACTGATTTAAGGGATGACTGGTTAGGTTACTTGAGCAACCAAATTTTAAAACTATTCAAAATAAAATACAGATTGAAACCATCCATATACTTTAACTGAATACCAACCATTTGCATTGTGTATAGTGAGATAAACAAATAGCAATATAAAAGCAGGAGAGTTGCCTGTAAAAGATTTCTTTTATGGTGCATTATTGTAGATATTATGACCTTATGCATTGTTGAACAATAAACTAGATTCATTCATAATGGTCTGCTTTCATAATAAGATGGTAGATGGGGAAAATTCTTGCCAATGGTCTTTACCATTCGGCATGATTTGTACAATGTGGTTCTTTGGTAATTATTTCTTTACATTCCTTTTCATTCCTGATAGAAATGATTTTTTGTTGACACCAAAGAGTATTTAAACAAGTTGAAAGGGAAAAAATGGAAGGAACAGTTTTAATTTTTTCCTACTGGGAGTATCATTTTCAAAAAAAATAATGCGATGTGTGTGTGCATGTGTGTGTGTGGTGTGTGTGTGTTTTATCTTAGACATGGCTTACACATATGAATATCTATTAAATCAGTTAGCCTATCACTGATGACTCTTATTTGCAATACAAACTGGATTATTAAATCTTTAACTTGCATCTATATTTAATTTAACAACTGTCTAATTGTATTGAAGAAGATATATTTGGGTCTTTACCATAACCAGAAAAGTGATAAAAGAAAATTTAACAATAAATCATACTTGGAGATATTGACAAATAGGGCTGGAAAGACAGCTTAGTGGTTAAGAACACTGGCTGTTCTTCTAGAGGACCCAGTTCAACTCCCAGCACTCATATGGCAGCTTACAACCACCTTTGACTCCAGTCCCAAGGGACAGGATACCATTTTCTCACTTCCATGGCATATACATGGTACATAGACATTCATGCAGATGAAACATCTATACCCATAAAGATATTAACAAAGATCTCCAGAATAAATCTGATCCATTGCTCACACCTGGAGTGTGAAAAGGTAGGAGAAATGGTGTTAATGTGTGCATTTGTATAGATGATGGATGTGTCTATCTTCAAAATCACAGCTACTGCTAGATGGCATCAAATATCAGGTGTAAGTATAACTCAAACACACTAGCTTTGTGATTTCCAGTAGGTCCTCTGGGTCCTTCAATGGATTCATTCCAATCTATGTACTCACTCATACTAGTTTTTGTGAATCTCCTGCCATCTGATGATCCCTGCATCATACATGTAGTGAAAGTGTATTTCCAGTTTTGGTGGGAGAAAGTAAGACCACATGTGAAAATATAAATGGCATTAATGTGTGTGTAGTAACATTTTTGAAGCAAAAGGAGGAAGGGCTGTAACAAGAAAAGGAGGCCCTTGGGAAAGGAGGGTCTAGACAGAAGTATCAAATTAACTGAGATGGAAGACAAGGCAATGCAGACAAAAATACATCTTCATGCAAGCAGACAATGCAAAGATGGAACTCTTCATATTTCCATGTTTATGAATTTGTAATAAAAAGAAATTAGGACCCAAATCCATCATGTTTTGTGTACCTTAACTCTCTGTATGGTTTCTCTGACAATTTATGTACACATACATGCAAAACAATGACATCCACAAAACTTCTTCCAAATGAAATAAAACTTTTCAAGTTGGTGCATCTCTAAAATTGACTGGCATAGAATCATGACAAAATTCTGAAAATTGATAAACATTACTTATTAGAAAGTGATGTTTATGTGCTTCATGAAGAAAAGGCTGTTCTTTGTTCCAGCTAAAATTTGGGTATTGAGATTTCTATCCACCTTACAGTGAAGTATAAAAATGATACTGCTGTACAATACCAATGACATGCCAGCCAAAGTGCACACAGAAATGCAACACAAATCATAGAAGCAGGATAATTCAACTAAACTAAACTAGACTCAGACACTTATTAGTCCAGAAATAGTCTCACACAGCCTTTCCTTTGTTTAGCTCATCATAGAACAATTATCTCATTACATCAATCATTACAGACCTTTCTAGAATAGAAAACAACTGGAGATAAGAACTGAAATATAAATTTTCATCGGAATATTTTGTTCATCTGTTGTCAAACACCATCGTATTTAGAAAGGATCTGAAATTGAGATTGGATTTCCTGATGCACTCAACTTTCCTGGTCATGATATGATTGCCTTCACTCTACAATTTCTTTGGTCCCTCCCACATTTATTTCAACAGGAGCTGTTTGTACAAGGTTGTTTCAAAAGAAACAACCAGAAGAATGGCCCTTTCATTGGCTGGGTTTTTAGCAAGACCTGAAGAAATGGCATGTATGAATTCAGTTAAAACAAATGGTTTCACCATGGAGGGTGGAAGAGACATGGGCATGCCAAGCCCAGTGCACCGAAACAAAGGAACAATTTTCATCTTTGTGCCAGTCATTCTGTAAGTGTTCTGGCTAGGTTTTAGTCTATTAGGTGGGACTTCAGGTACCACCAGTGTAAGTCTTAGCCCGTGGAGCAAAGTCTACACTGCTTCAGTGTGTAAGGTCTTAGGCCAAGGAGCACAGGCTCACTACTTCTTAACAGCAGGTGAAACTTTGCTAAATTGGGGCAAAGTTAAAGCGAGACTTATAGGAGTTTGTGATTTTTGTTGCTTCATCCTTTAATCTATCTCTCCAAGAAATAACTACACTGTGGACCTAAGTAAGTTTAGGCAATCGGAGATTCATGTAAAATAATTTGCTACCTGACTTCTGAGATCAATTAAGTGCTTAAAAATCTCCCTCAGGGGGTGTCAGTCCCTAGTGAATTTAGACACTCTAAGTTACTCTTGATTGTCTATCTGAAATTATTTTCATACTACCTTTAATCTAGGCTAGGGTCAATAAGAACATTACAGAGGGAGGGAGAGAAGATGAGAGTGGAGACACAGCCTTTTGTTCTCTGGTAGAAGCCATTCAAGTCCAGCAACTGGGGGGGTATATATCTTTACAATAATATATTTTACTTTACAACAATATATGACAATAATTTATAATAACATATATTAGTAATAATATTATTACAATGTATATTGCTACGCCTGTAGTCTTGATGCCTTCACCCTAAGCTGATGAAGTTCTGAGCCTAGGAAATACCTTGGCTCCTAGCACCCTATTGTTGGCTTCCCTACAATCCTTTATACCCCAAACTAATAGAGCTGGGAGAATAAAGAATGAACCTGCTTAGATCTCTGCTCTCTGGTTTCTGGGTCTCTCCATTCCCTGTTCCGCCTGGGGTAGGTGGACTGGAGCTAGAGTAATCCTTAAAGTGTGAAGGAGAGAGATCAAGTTACAAAGATTTCACTTCTCCTTTCCTCCCCCACCTGAAACCACCAGCTCTCCATATCCTTACCTCTAGGAACCTGCCCCAGCCATTCAGGTCCAGGTAAGAACTCCAAAGGGGTGCCTGAGATCCTAGCGGCGCTTGGATTTTTGTAGCATTCCAGGCTCCAAGTAAGGCTTTCAAGACAGACAATGGTTTGTGCTCAAAGACGTGGCAGCAAAGAGGGCCAAAAAGCGCTCTGGGAACCAGGGTGGGGGTGGGGCCCGGAGTCAGGTGGCCCGACGTTAGGTTTTGTTCTCCTTCACTCCTTTTCTCAGTATCTGGGGACAAGGTTGGAGTGTGGGGCATTCGAGCTAGAAGAAAAATCCAATCTTCCACTTTAAGGAGCGTGTCCAGGGACAAACCAGGGCCCTGCCTTTAATCAAAAAGTCTTCAGCTCAGGCAGCTCTTGAGCTCAGAGACTGCAGAGCCCAGAGGGCTCACAGCAGCCAGTCTCTGCACAGTTCTATCCATGTGCCGCCCAGTGCTATGCAAGACCTGGGAGCTGCGTTGCTGCAGATCCGCCAAAGAGCAACCTGTCCATCCGGACTCGTCTCTTCTCCACTGGATGGAGCAGAGTACAACTCTGGGCTCTCACAATTTATACAAACCAAGGAGGCATTCGCCATATACCTTTGAAATTTTATATATAAAATTCGCATACATGGTTATGAAAACATCGCGTTTTGGATTTGGCTTTCCCTTTGTGTTTACTTTTAGTTTGATTTTTATTTAATTTAAAAGCGAAGTTAATAATTTCTCAGAATGCCCCAAACTGTAAGACTCCCGAGGCCCCTCAGAGACCCGAGTCCCTCAGACTTTTCTTCAGCTCTCCAGTTCAAGATGGGCACCTGTCAGTGCAATTTCCAGGCCCAAATCTGTTTTCTTCCCGGGATTTCCCGCGCCTGCCACCCTTCTGATGAAAAGCCTAGCTGTGAATGTTCGGTAGCTGTTCACAGCCCTGTCTCAACCGAAACCAAAGCGCCCTTGAATCCCAGACCAAGGAAACCACAGCCAGCTATGCACATCGACGCAGGTCACCCAGAGGTCCGGAGCCCTGCAGCTCTGCTATTCCCTTTGACTAAGTGCACAGATGGGGCACGCCTCCTGCCTGGCGCTCCCAGTCAGCGACACTCCTGGGAGATGCAGGCTGATGGATCACCTCATTTCCCAATTTGATGGGCCGGAACCTGGCTGGGGAGGTTGGGTCTGCAAGCTGGCGGCGGTCTCGGGAACTCTCAGTGCTGATTTTATCTGGGAGAACAGATACGTATCTAAAGAGAGAGCTGGAGCCCACAAAAACTAGGCTTCAGTTTCCGTTCTCTGGGTACCGGTAAGGCGCATGTGGTGTCTGCAAGGAAGCTGAGTGTAGTGGATGTTGCCAGGGAGCCTCCGCGTAGGCAGGCATCCACTGGTTCTTTCAGGCTGCAGGCTGTGAAATGAAAGACCTGGCCCTTCTGATGTCGGGGAAAGAGGCGCAGGCAGAGTGAAATTAGCAAAAATCAAAGTGGTCTACATCTCGCAAGAACGGGAACTTGGTTTATCCCAGGCCCAAGCAAGACGGACAAGGACCACGTGTGTGTGATACCATGCACATACGGTAACACTCCGTTTTAAGGAAGGCAGCCTGGGGAACCTGTATGGAGTCCAAGTAGCAGTAGAGTATCATTAAAGGAAAGAATCCCCTGTCCGATTCTCCAAGGGATCCAGAAAGTTGCGCCCAGGGGACAGGGCAAGGCCACTTATTGTCCCAGCACCAGGATCCAGCTCTAACAGGAGTTGTAAAGGTGACTCCTAAGATTTCCATCCCCATGACTGAGCTTAAGCGAGAGGAAAGCGATAGGTTGGAGAAGAAATCAAGTCATTAGAGGCTTATGTGTCTGGAGTTTGACTGTAGAATTTGTGCTGTTTGGTTTTCTTTAAGCTTTGGGGAATCTTCCTCCAGAACTCTGGAGCTCCAATTCCTACAAGGTCCTAAATTCAAGGCTTTCGTTCTAAAGTGGAGCTTGGAAGATGCCAAGGGATTCTCCAGGATTCCCTAATTCGGGTGGAGACACAGCAGAATAAACTGTCCAGCCCAGACCACACAGTTGGGAAAAGCTGCAACTCATTTAGGACCCGGGACCCATCTAGCTCAGAGAATCTAGGTAAAATACTGCTCAGAGTCTGGTTCTTGGACTGATAACAATCGTATTTCCTGGGAGGCTGCTGAAAAGCTGGGTCCTTCCAGGGGGATTACCTCGGAATCTGCCTTTTCAAATGTTAACCAAGGAACCTCTGCATATTGCAGTGGGGAAAGCCAGGGCTTCACTCAGAGAGCCTGAGTTTAGCTGTTGCCAGCTTGTTCAAGAGTTTCCCAGGGTTCTCTTCATCTGTCAACTGGAATTGTTTTGAAAGCCCTGGAGCTTCTATGCACACCAAGACAACACGTGGAACTAATGAAATTGAGATCCATAGCCAGTGATACTCAGGCAGGGGTGTGTTTTTAAGTGTCCTGGGTGATTTTCATGAAAGCCAGAAATGGCTACTGTGGAAATAATCTAGATTCCTTGTGAGCTGAGGCAAGGGACAGACGCCATGCAAGACAATGTGTACCACATTTAGGATTTGTGCCCTTGACACCCTGACTCATTCTGATATCAGTAGCATGACCTTGAACTAACTAATTCACCTTCATAAGAGTTTCTATCACAAAGGATAATGGGAGGATAGAGAAGCAACCTCAGTAAATGTTAGTCAATAAGGCTGCATTTCTCAGTTGCTCTGCTGTAAGTGTGTGTGCTGGGGTGTGTTACATGGGTGAGCACTGGCCAGGGAAAGATATAGGCATCTTCTTATGTCACTCTAGGCCTTATTTGTCAGAGTCAGGGTCTCTATCTGAATCTTGAGCACGTGTGTTTCAGCCAGGCTTGTTGCCCTCCAACCACAGCAATCCTGTCTTTGCCCCTGGCAAGTCCTGGGGTTCTGAGTATGCAGGAAACCAGCCTAACTTCATGAGAGTGCTGGGATTCCAACTGAAGCCCTTATGGTTTCATAATAATCGCTCTGAGCCACAGAGAGCCATTTCTCCAGACCTTCTGCTATGGTTGTGGTATGGTTTGCCGTACCAAAAAAAGCTTGGTAGAAACTCAAGCTTGTGTAGAGGCTCGGTCACCATTGTCAAGGTGGTGAGAAGTGGTGGGGCATTTAAGAGGATCTGATATCGTGAGAGATTTGTACACATGAAGGGATTACTGCTCTTTCCATAAGGGAATAAGAGAGCCTTTCACTGCCCCTTGTTTCGTCTTGCATGTGCACCATTTCCCATGGGTCTACTTCCTTCGTCTGTTTTCCCTCTAGGTGTTGAACTGCCTTGTGACTCTGCAGAAGCTGAACACCATGTTTTTGAACCCCCATAACTGTGATTTCTATAAGCATCTATTTTCATAAACCACTCAGATTCAGTCATTTGCTTATACCAACAAAATAGATCAAGACACTAATTTTAAACCAAAATGGTTGAGGGGGGCTGATATTCTCATCCTTCAAACAGCCCTCTTCCAGAGCACAGTTTCTTATTTTTGCTGAAGATTGATGGCATTTCTGTCCATCAGTTGCAGAATACTGATGTGGAGTATGTTCACAGCGTGCGAAGGCCCTACCTAGAATTAGGGTTTGGGTGGAACTGTTTGTATATCTAACATGTACTCAGGTGCTTCCGGTCAGAAGGTCCCAAACCCAAGAAACACATTGGCAAATGAATAAGGACAGAATGCAACTATAACCAGAGTGCTTGAGAGACAGGGGAGACAGGTGGATCCCTGGAGCTAACCTCTCAGTCAGCCAGCCAGCCCAATGAGCCTCAGTTTCAGAGATGATGCATCCAAGATGGAGAATAATTGAAGAACAAATCTGAAGTCAACCTCTGGCCTCCATGTACACACACATATACATGGACCACATGTGCATACGCCCACATGGAAATGTACTTGCAACCACACACACATACAAATTAGAAATAAACATTAGTCAACAGTAGCTCTGTCCAGTACAAATGGAATGCACACTATACATGCAACACAACACATTCTGATAGGCTTAAAATAAAAAAGAAAACTATATAATTAACTTTAATAATATAAATTAACACAAAATAATATTCAAAAATTAATATTCTAGTACCTAATGTAAAATATATGATGAATTTTTTTGTTTGAAGTCTTTAAGATCTGGCCTCTCTAATATGGTTCAGCCACATTTGAAATGCAGAAAAGTCACAAGTGTCTAGTGACTTCTGCTTTAGGCAGAGGAGGCCTTGAAATGCCTTCGACTGGAAAAAGGCACATTGAATTTCCTTGGTTCCCTTGGAAACTGTCTGGAAAGTCACATAAGCCAGAATGTCTAAAACTTTGACTGTAAATAGTTATGCAAAGATCAAATGTCCACATGACTGGGTTCTACAGAAGGTTCTTCCTAGCTTCTTGAATAAGCCACTGGCTGCCTTTGGGTGTGTTCTCACATGACAGAGATGAAGCTTTGCTCTCTCTCTCTCTCTCTCTCTCTCTCTCTCTCTCTCTCTCTCTCTCT
>LOJH01003059.1:24490-42212 GCA_001685095.1 Ellobius talpinus | reverse complement strand
GTGGGTGGGTGGATGGGTGAATGAATGGATGGGCACAGAACTAGCCCACTGGCTCTGCTGCTCTAGAGAATACTGATGTGGAGGTTCGCTCCATTGCCCACATGGATAGATAGGAGAAAGGATAGAGAGAAGAATAAGGAAGGGGTGGGTGCAAATGGCTTCCTCTGCATTGGGTAGGATCAGGAAGCAGAGCAGGCGGTGATCGTAATTGGAGTTCCTGAAGCTTAGCTCTGATGATGACTTCACCATTCTGCTCCAACGGTTCCTTGTGACTTTCCAATAAAGTCCCAATGACATAGCCTGGCCTTTTGAGATCTGTGTGCCCTCCATTCAGGCTCCGTTTCTGGCCTCTGTCAAACGGATCACTGTCCTTTACTCTCTCCCCATGATAAGATCATACGTGTACATCCTGCCTGTGACTTGAATGGCACCCCCAAGAAGGGAGTATTGATCCCTGCTCCATTGATTTGGGGACTGGTCCACATAACTTGCTTTGTCCAATAACACGGAACCAAGCAGACATTCATCTATCTTGACAGGGACTCTAAATGCTTCTGGGGTTCTGAGCTGAGAGTCCGTGGCCCCTAGCAAGTGTGGAGAACACTCCCACGGAGATCTTTCTACTATTCAAGACCTGAGAGTAGCAGCTGACCCTTGAGAAGAATTCTTCTTGGAAATGCAGATTTTACACTCTCCTGTACTGTGAAATTGGTTTGTTGTCAACAGCGAGCAGCCTAGGCTGCTTGGGGGTTTGCTATAGTACTTGTGAGTTAGGGTGTTTATGTTTATGTCAATGGATTTCTTTGAATCTCCGCTCAGTGGTTTTTAGGGAAAGTGTTTTTAAATGACATGGTGTTTTGTTTTTATCATATAGCAAGACAAAAAAATTTTTTTCAACAGCTGGTACCAGACTTCCAATTTAAGGATGAAGTTTCTTTATTAGGACAATAGCTTTATGGGTCATTTGAGATGGAAAGTGAGACCCCAGGACATGGAAGAATGAGGATCGTGAAAAATGGCTCAACTATTCTGCTTAGAAATAAGGATGGGGGTGGGAGTAGGAGTAAGGGAGGGGGTGGAAGTGGGGGTGAGGGTGGGCCAAGGTATGGAGTTGAGATAAAGGAAGCTGGAAAGGGTGTACAGATTAAGCAAAGGTTGGCTCCGGGTGGTTAAAGCACCATTTATCCTCTCCCCAAGTCTCACCCCTGCCTCTTACATGGTAATAGCATCCACCCTGGCACATGGCTATCCAGTTAGAGACTATACTTCCCAGGCTCCATTTCAGCCACGGATGTGAATGGAAGCCATCTATCTGCAGAGAAGGAAAGCTGGCCCTCCCCTGCCTCCTTTCTCTGAAGGGTGCCTTGCACTTGTGGTTTGACCGTGACAAAGCCATGACCCCCAGATGGCAAAGCAGAGAGTCAGGGCCATGTTTGGGTGACTCTGGGATAGAGCTACCACACAGCCAGGCCTGCTCACTTCTGGCCTGAAAGAGAGATAGCACCATGGTATCTGTTTGGGGGTGTGGGTGTGGGGGTTAAAAACACTGTTGTTTCAGCAGCTTAGCTTAGCCCTTCAATGACATGATGACGGGACTCTGATGGGCATTTTGGAAACTAAAGATAAGTCCTACTGGATTTTTAATTTTGCTTTAACTGCACGGTGAACCCCATCTTCCAACTTGTGGTGAGCTCTGTTTGAAGGTAAAGCCTGCACAACTGAAAGCCTTGTGGAAATCAATGAAAGAAACTGGTTTGTACAGAGGAACCACACACACTAGGGGGACCTGTGTAGGAGGAGCCAGAAGGCAGCTAGCCCTGCAGAGGCAAGAACTCCATGACAAAGAACCTATAACAATAGCAGCACAAGGGCAGTTGGCAGAAACCTTGATGAGCACCTGGCCTTTGTACAGGATGCAGAATGGAGGGGCCATTCACTTCCGTCTGGGTCAGAGAGGGCCGGACAATTGAAGTAGCCACCCGGGCCAAAGCAGACAGGAAAGTGGGAAACCAGGGTCTGCTTGGCTATGTGCCTGCCTTCCCTCTCCCTCTATCACTATGTATTTCAGAGCAGAGATAGCATGAGCGATGGGACCTTCCTGGTTCCCAACCTCTTGGATAACATCAAGGATAGAAAGTGTTGGGTCCAAATTATCTCAGGGCCTGTACCTCGAGGCCTATAGGACAGGGAAAAGCCTGGCTCGAGTTTGAGTGAGGATGAGACAGCAAAAACTAGGTAAACGCCCCTCCAAGCCGAGGGAGGGCTTGGCTGTCTCTCATTGGCTGACACACCATGTCACATGACATCCTCTGGACTACGCTGTTAGGGTCTCCATTCCTTTGAGGAAACAAAGAATCTACTTGAGGTCACACAACTCAAAGGATAAAGCCAAGAATCATACCAAGTGGTAAGGATCCAAGCCCACCCTCCCTTTCCAACATAGACTCGTGACACCCCTGCCTCCGTCTCCCCAGTGCTGGGACTGTAGGTAAATGTGCAGCTCCTCTAAGCCCCTCCACTTCACCAGCACCCTCTCCTGCCTTTATCTGTGGATAAATTATAAATTATTTTAATTAAATTCACCCCATCATAGTCCTCACCCACCCGTGCTTCTTTCCCCTCTGCAGGGCAGACTCCTTGGAGGAAAAGTTAAATTCAAAATCAGTAGCTAAAAGCTTTGTGGCCTAAGGGAAGCCACTTACCCTCACTGCTAAAACCAGCGTAACCATGGCAACCCACTCCCAGGGCTCATATTAAAGAGACCAATTGTGAAAATGAGCCTAAATCAACCTGGGAAGGAGAGGTGCTCTTTTCTCTCCAAGAGGCTGTGACAGCATCCTCCTGCACCCCCGGGCGCTAAAAGCCCCCACACTCCCTCAGGCTTTCTGCCAGCCTGCTGGGACTCAGTCCTGTGAAGTAGGTGCTTCAGTGAGCCCTTTCCCGCCCTCGGAGGCCTGTCCTCTTGAGGTAAAGGAAGATGAGGGCTGATTTTTTTTTTCGGTTTTTCTAGCCAGGGTTTCTCCGTGTAGCCTTGGCTCTCCTGAAACTCACGCTGTAGACCAGGCTGGCCTCAAACTCAGAGATTCTTAAATTCTGAGTGCTGGGATTAAAGGGGTGCGCCACCACCCAGATTGAGGGTTGATTCTTAGGGGATCAGACTTTTGATATATTCTCCAGCCTTAACCAGTCCCCCCTCTGATATTCCCCCCAGGGAAGAGACTGGAGAGAGGGGGTGAGGGTGAAGGCAGGCCTCTTCCATGTTTCTATCCATTCAGTTTCCGTCCATGACACATTCACGGACAACTCGACCTTGGCGCCTTCCCCTCCAGGAGTCAGGCACGAGCAGTGGAGGCGGGACAAAGGAGCCTGACTACTACACCCTGCCTGAGCCCTGTTCCAGTTTGTGCCACCTGAGGAAGCTTCAGGATTTTTTTTTCTTTTTTCTGGTCTCAAACTCAAACCCACCTGCCTTTGCTGGTATTAAAAGTGTGCAGTGCTGTGCCTGGCTTGAAACGTACGTTTTTTAAGACAACAAAAATATCTTAACAGTCACGAGATCACTCATGGGACTTTGAACACTCTCAATAGGCAACTGGACTCAAGACAACCAAAGAGCTAAGTTGTGTCTGCAGACAGTCAGAATGCCCCTTTGTGGTCGGAGGTCAGGAGCAGGTCGGTTCTTCCTGAAAGCCCCCCGGGCATTTTCCTATGTGTACACCTCAGTTGATGCACCCATCCCTTTGTGGGCTCTTCTAGAGGACCATGAGAAGAAGGGCCTTAAAAATGAAATCTGGCAGCCGGGCATGGTGTCACACTGGGGAGGCAGAGGCAGGCAGATCTCTGAGTTAGAGGTCAGCCTGGTCTACAGAGTAAGGCTTCACAGATAAACCCTGTCTCAACCCCCCCAAAAAAAACCCCAACAAAACAAACAAACAAAATGAAACCTGGTCCACCGTGAAAGGGAGAAAGAATCACCTTTCATGAATATGTAACCACCTCATACATATTTATAAAAATTTCTCTAAAACCCACAACACAGAACCCACTGTGTGGCTATCCTGCTGGCGGCTGCCCATTCAAATCTCTTTTTGAACAATGTTTTGGGGTTTTGGTTTTTTTTTTGCTTTTTTTTGCATTACTAGTTAACTTCTTGACCTGCCTGTGTCTCTTGACCGACTTCTTCCAGAACACAAAAACCAAGGCCTTTCCCCCTGACATCATTATCTGTTTCTGGTGGGTGTTTTAGCCTCAGATATCCTAACCGTGCCTGCTTCCTGCTTCAGCCAGGTGTGTTCAGACACTAGCAGCCCTACCTCCTGCTGCTGCCTCTGGTGTGAGAGAAGCCAGTGCTCTGTGACAAAAGTCTTCTCCCACTCACAGAGACCTCCCTGGGTTAGACACACCTAGCACCTAGGGGACCAGGTGTTTCTGTGACTGGACTTCTCACTTTAGATAGATACGATGATTCATTGTCCCCTGACTGAAGACATCTGGAGTGACAGATGAACTTGGTAGGGTCTCCTTTGGCCCAGCTAAGTACATCACACGTGATAAAGGAAAACCCCCTACCATGAAACGGGCCCAAAGCTTCAAAAACAGCCTGCTGCCCATGGGGCCTGCTTTAGGGGTCAGTAAAGCAGGTAATCTAATTTATTCCCCACCTTGAAGTTTCATTTAAAAAACAAAACAGCAACAAAAAGTTTATCCAGAAAAACAATTTCTGTGCCTGGCACCAGGTCCATCCCCTACTCTCAACTGCCAAATGATTCTCAGACTCTGCCAGGTCCACTGGAAACAGAGCCCAGGATCTGGAAGCTCCAACCTCTCAGGCCACAAAAGTCGGTCTGCTCTCACCTTTTTGGGGTTGAAATGAGGCTGTTCTTTCATTTTTCCTTTGCTAACTTGTTTCTTAAAAGTATTTGCTGGCTTAAACTTCACAGCCATATGAGGCAAGTTCTTTCGTTATCTCACCTGATTAAAAAATGTGATTTTTACAGAACAGAAAAGTGACCTTTAACAACTAGAGGTGGGGCTGTCGCTCACGGTAGAGTGTTTGCCTGGTTTGAGCACAGACTTGGGTTAAAACACTGGCATAAATAAATCAATAAAATAAAAACACAGAAAGCTTAAAAAGTGTACCTCCGACACTTAGGAGACAAAGGCAGGAGGATCCCTTGAAGTTCAAGGCCAGCCTCGGCTGCATAGCAAGGCCCTTTCTCAAAACAAAGCCAAACAAGTTTGACAACCCTCTAAAGATCACCAAGGTTTTATGTTTAGGGCTTCTGGACCTACAGCTTTTATTTGCTTAGATTCTGTGCTCTGGTCACTGAATGGGTCTAGATCTTTTGAGTGACAGCTAGGCAAGTTTTCCTTAGGCCCAGAATTGTTTGTCTATGTGAGATGGCGTTACAATTGTACCATGTCTTGATGCATCTTACATGTGGCCACAGGTACCTCTGTGAGTGGAAAGTTCCCCTGTGGAAAGGCAGCCTTGACTCAAACTGACCCGTGCACAGTGGTCACCTAGGGGTGACAGCAGGCATTTTTTTTTTGATGGGGCTTCCTTCTCAGGATTATCTTGTCAAACTATTAGAAATAAAGTCCCTTACATTTGATTCAGTTCCTACTTATCCTGGCTGCAGCACTTTGGAAGGTAGAAACATTTTGCATTCTTACAGGAGACTAAGGACAGATGAAATTGCTTGTTGGGCTTGTTAAGATGGCCAAGAGCCTGACCACCTGCCACTTGGAAACTTTTCAAAGAGCTGGAGGGTCTCCGTCAAACTGGCCAACAGGCACAGAGCGTTGCCAGGAAGGAAACAGAGAAATAATGAAGTCATTACAAGGCTTTCAAGGGTATGAACCACTGTACCTTGCTCCCTTGTCCTCTTCCATGTCCCTCTCTTGTTAGTTTTTTCCCCATCCAATCAGCCCCCGTTATCTTGTGTATGTATGCAGTGCATATGCAAATCTAGGCTCTGCATATAAGCGTATGATATTTGTCTTTCCAAGCTGGACTTATTTTGCTAACATCATTTCCAGTTTCATCCAATTTCATACAAATAATGAAATTTCCATCTTAACAGTTGAGTAAAATGTCATTGTGTAAAAAAAGAAAGGAAGGAAGGAAGGAAGGGAGGAAGGAAGAAAGAAAGAGAATAGGGAAGGAGAAACTCAGAAACTCATTAGAAGAACAAGAGGGCCAGTTGCTGTTTTCTTTTGGTCTTTTCTTTTTTTTTTCTAGCCATTCACAAAGAATTCTGGATTTGTTCTTCCTTGGCCTTCACACCATCAGGGAATTTTCCTCAATCTCTGGGTGTCCCTTTCTCTTGGGAGCTGGTAGTGTTGTGAGCATCACAATGTAACTCCATGGTTCTTTTGCCTCCCAGCACTCAGCACAGTGCCAACCCCAAGATGACCCCCAGAACCCTCTTGTGAATGAACTAGAAAACCCTGACACCTAGAAGGAAGCCTGAGGAAACCATATGAAATCAATCCCGAGGATACACATCCTTAACTTAAGAATGTAAGATGTGGGAACAGGAAATGGATCCCAACATACTTTCTAGATACTTCTAAAAGAAAAATCAACGTCAAAATGCAGCAAGAAGCTTTGCAAGATGGTAGGAGGAGCCTCACCACGGCTTCAGTGATAGCTTTCATTTGGGTTGAGAACCGTATTATTTCCTTCACTTGAGCACAATGCATATATCCCCACCTACGATCACACAAGTTCAAGGTTGAGTTGTGGAAGAAAGTATGTTGCAGGGTATGGGCAGCCAGGCTCTCGTCATGCTGGATTTACTTGTATGTGTGCACAAACCTAATCATTACACCACCGAGGCCTCTGAGGCACTCCGCCACTAAGTCGCCATGTTAGGGTGTTCTGTGTTTTAAGGGTAGGTTGAAGCAAGAGGGTCACTCCAAGATGCAATTCAGGTTCTCTGGCAGTAGGGTGGACCAAACCTCAAACAGCCATGCAAAGGCATGTTTATTGATTGTTAACATGGTTGTTGTTGTTGTTGTTGTTTGATAAAACAAGTTCTTCATACCAAAGCCCCTGATCTAATCTATGTGTTTTCTGAAGGAAAACATCACACCCCTGCATCTTCAGTCCTTATTGTCTGCTGTTTACACTACCCATTAATTCAAGACACTCCCATGTGCTCAGGACACCAAGGTCATGCAAAGGCTGTAAATTTCCTTCAGAAAAACAGCTCTGTAGATAACCGAAAACAATCACTATTTTCCACAGTGATTTCTTCAAGGTCTAAGTACATCTAGAAAACAACAATCCATTCTGATGTTCACTCTAGCCACAGGAGAAACAACTCTCCCATTCTAATGCTTACCCAAGGCACAATTGTTCTACTAGAGTTCTACTATGCTTGCATTTCTGCTCGTTACCCATATTCTGAACAGGTTAAGAAATGATACTGGCGTATCTTGGTGGTAGAGCACTTCCCTAGCTTTAGTGAACCCCCCCCCCGAGTTCAGTTCCCAGAACTCTTGACAATTAGATTAATTTTAAAAATTTAGAAGAGAAACGCAGAACTAGCTAGTTAGCTTGATGGTATAGTACTTGCCTAGCATGTGCAAGGCCCTGGCTTTAATCTCTACCATACACAAAACACGTGGGTGGGGTGGGAGGGAGAACATCAGGTGTCTACATGCCTCCATCATTGCTAATAATGCTAGATGAGAGCTAAGTGACCTTGCTGCCTGAACCCCAGAATCAGAAGGTTTCCCACTGGCTCAGCAGGAGTGGGGTGGAGAGAGGCCACTGAGCCTCCTGTCAGATGCAGACACAACACCACGGAGCAGTGGAGAGCGTGCGCGCTGTGCCAGCCTTGGCCAGACCTGGCCCCAGAGAATAAATGGACAAGCAGGGATGAACATTCACAACTGCGTCTCCACATTTACTGATGAAATGTGTTACTCTACCTCCAGGGTTGGAATGTATGTGCAGCTGGGAGGGGTGGGAGGGTGTGTCAGTTAGCCTCCCTTTGCAGGAAGAAGCACCAGGAGTAAGAAGACTTGCCTCTCGGACAAGCACAAATCATATTGAAGCCTATGACGACAACAACATTGATTTGCACGTTGTCTCCTTACAGCCTCGAGCCTCTGAGGGGAAGCCTGTGTGTTATTCTCTTTGTCAAGGTCTTGGGCTGAATTTTTGCTGACTGAGGGACCCAGTTCAAGCTCCTCACAATTCATTTACAGTGGAAACTTGGGCAAATCCTCTACCTAGGCGTTGTAAACCGATGCCCCCAGACCACACCTGACTGAGGCCTAATCTGGACTGATCAAACAGAGCCTTACAAGTTTGGAGAATCTGGAGTTGGCAAGGTGCTTGCTGCTACGTAGAGCAACCTGAGATTGATTCCTGGACCCCACTTGGTAGAAAGGGAGAATTGATGCCCCCATGACACAGAAGAGCCCAGTTCATCTCAGCAGAGTCAACCCACTGACCAACTGCGTATAAGAGCGTCCAGCCACTAAAGTACCCACTGAACAACTGTGTGTAAGAGCATCCAGCCACTAAAGTACCCACTGACCAACTATGTATAAGAGCATCCAGCCACTAAAGTACCCATTGACCAGGCATGTTTTAAGAGCATCCAGCCACTAAAGTACCCAGTCAAGACTGGGGAAGCATCCACATATGTTATTAACATCATATCCACATAAGCTATGAACAATATCGAACAATTGTTTTAAGCTACAGCGTTTCAGAGTCATTTGTTACACAACCACAGCTCACTGGCACACAGGCAACATTTAGCTGGGTCAAAACTCGAGATGAAGCCTGAAGTTGGCAACCCCCCACTATCCTCCGCATTCTGTATTGCCTCCCAGACACAGCAGTGGAGAGACAGTTGCCGCTAATTATCATTCTTGGATTAAGAGTAAATTTAAATGACCTAATAAGCATGCTATCAAGGCTTGCATGCCTACAGTGATGGAGAGAACTGTATAATCTAAGAAAAATGGGAAGGGAAAGCCATCTTCCAAGAGTGATCTCCTACCTCCACTTAGATTTAGCTCTTGTTTCAATCCCTCTCGGCTTCAGTTTTCTCTGTAGAATGGGGTTAAATACACACATGTTGAAGAAGTCTTTAAGAACCAAGTTAGGTCTGACAGAAAGGCATAATGGTTTAGGGCGTAAACTCAGAGGCCTGTGCCCCAGTGTTTACACCCTAGAGCTGTCATCTGCTAGCTAAACTTTTATGTCACACCTGCCCTAACACAGAGATGTTTATCAAAATTGTTCCTCAGCCCTTTTCCTCTGTAAGCATTCTTTTTAATCCTTGTACTTCTCCAGGAAGGGATTAACAATCAACGCTAATTTAAAGAAAATTCTTATTTCAACTGATCGCGGCACATGCTTTTAATCTCAGCACTCAGGAGGCAGAGGCAAGTGGAGCTGTGTGAGTCTGAGGCCAGTCTGGGCTACATACCAAGTTCTGCATCAGCCAAGGCTACATACGGAGAGATCCTGCCTCAAAGAACAAACAGAAGAAACAAGATTTTTTTATTTTAGTAATACGTTAAGAACTCATACTTAAAAACCAAAACAAAGTCAATTATACTTTAATTTAAAATAACTTTCTTGAGAATTATAAAACATTTATACCTTCTGGTCAAAGTATAGACATCTTGTAATGACACTCTGAAATAGTGAAACAAAACATGTCATTTATAATGTCCATTCAAAGCAATGAAATATTCAACCACAAAATAAGTATCACCATGGGGAAACATGAAATGTTCAAAAATAATGCTGTTGAAAAAGTATGTATGCAACACAGTATGTTAATGGAAATGATATATATACACACACATAAGATACATGCATATATTTAAGTAATCAGAAGAGAAGATAACAATATAAATGATCATCATTATGAAAAGTTTATAAGATTTTAATAAAATTATATGACTTAAAATTTGGAAAATATAGATTATTATCTTAAAATCTTAAGCATTTTCAGGGGAAGGGTTAAAGCATATTGTAAAATATTATTTCACTGACATTTATCAATACATTTAATTTAGAAAATTGGTATGTTTTAGTGGGAGACACAAGAACGGGCTGTGGTAAAAGTACAACATTTTGTTCTCTTAAAGCTCGCAATTTGGATGCTTACTCTCACTCTCCCTCACTTCCATCCCCACACTCACACTCATCCCTCCTTCTGCTTAAAAGCCAAATAGAGCAGAATAAAATTTCAACCTCTCCATCTGCAGATCAGAGTGCGCCAGGGGAAATAAGCAGATTCTGTCCTGGTCAAGTGCCCTTCAGTGACGGGAGGACACTGTGCTCAGCCAACCTTCCGGAACAGTACAACTCGAGCTCTCCCTGGGTCTGCACCCCTAGCTCCTATTGCCCAGGAGAACATCACACCAAGGCGTTACTGACCTCAGTGTGCAGCACAGCTCTGGGAGAGGACCACCTAGATGTTACCATGGGGTAGAGAAGTTCCCTCACCCATCACTCCTCCAAAGAAGAGAGGCAAGGATGCACTTAGATGTGCGTACTTTTATGTTAACAAAGATGATTAATATACAGAGATCTCTTCATTCATGAGCTAGGTGTGTTGTCCACTTGTATCTTACCAGGTGTCCTGGTTAGGTTTTGTCAACAGGATACAAGGTGGAGTGGCTGGGGAGAGGAACCTCAATAGAAAATCCCTCCATCAGATTGCCAGAGGTGAGTTTGTAGGGTGTTTCTTTGATTAATGATTGATGTGGGGGGGCAGCCCCTTAGTGGTGGTGCCACCCCAGGCAGGTAGTCCTGGTGGTATAAGAAAGCAAGCTGAGCAAACCATGAGAAGGCAGCCAGTGAGCAGTGTTTTCCCGTGGCCTCTGTACCAGCTCCTGCTTCCATCTTCCTGCCTTGGTGTAGCAGGACATCTATTTACACTGTGTGAAGATGTGTCACTATGGTTGGTTTAATAAAATGCTGAACAGTCAAGAGCTGGGCAGGAAAGAATAGGTGGGACTTCCAGAAGAGAGGAAAACTGGGGATGAACCTAGGCATGCAAGAGACTCCTGCCAGACATGGAGAGAATAGAACAAATAGAACAGAAGAGAGGTGAACAGCCACATAGCAGAACATAGATTAATAGAAACAGGAAAATTTAAGCTACAAGAGCTAGCTGGGAACAAGCCTAAGCTAAAGGTCAAAGTTTCATAATTAATAATAATCCTCTGTGTCACTATTGGGGAGCTGGCGGTCACAAAAAAAGTCTGACTACACTCTGACTTCCCCAATGCTAGACTAGACCCTGTAAGCCAGACAAACCCTTTCCTCCCCAAGCTGCTTTTGGTCATGGTGTTTATCAAAGCAATAGAAGGAAAACCAGAAAATTCCTATTTCAGTTGGTTTGGTTTGCTCTTTCCTAGTTCTTACCAGGTGGTAGTCAAACGATAGAAGCTGCCCCGGGCCCACAGCTAAGCTCTCAATATTCATTTAGCCCACTTAAGCTCCACAATATCAAGACGGGTATTGGAATTGTTCCCGTTTTGTGGCTCAGAAAATATGGACTTTGCCTTCAATCACAGAACTAAGGCCCAGCCAGGAGAGAACTGAACCTTTGCTCTTTCTGAGAAGGTCAAGTCTAGTGTTTCTCTTCATTCCACGTGCCCTGATCAGATCCTGTAAAATAGCATCAGGACACTTGCTAACCATGCGGAAAGCTAGAGCTTCCTCGGACAGTCACGGCAAGAAAGAACTGTTATCTACTATAACTTTTGCATGCTATCCTGGTTCCAAAATGAGCTCACTTTGTAAACATTCTCCTAATAACAATGAAGTTATTTTTAATTGCTCCAAGTGCATGGGGCTAGCAGTCATTAGCACCAGCTCAGCACCAGGAACTAGAGACTAGTCTCCTCTTCTGGAAATGAAGACAGGCGGTGGTGAGGCCTCGTGGAGGGCTGGTGTCTCCCTGACTTTGCAGGCCTTGCCTAGCTAGCTCTCTGTCCCTTTCTTCCTCTGCCTGTCCCTACGTCTCCAGTAACCACACTGTTGGTTATTAACAAGCTCTGTCTGCCTGCTGGGCTGCCTGCTTCACCGAGCTCTGCAAGAAGATTCTCAGCCCAACCACACTCTAGGCTCATCACAGCAGAGAGAAGTTCCCTTGCTCACATTCAAGGCGACTGCAGCCAAGACGTCTACAGAGCTGAGGACAAGCTGTCCCTCCAGTCTTTGCACAGATGCACACATTCATGCAAGAGGAAAGAAGCAGCTTTTCTCAACAATGGTTTTTAATTTTTTATTATTCTTATCATGCGTATGGGTATTTTGCCTGATATACAGCAATATACCATGTGCCTTCCGGGTGTCCACAAAACCCAGAAGAGGTCACGGATCCTCTAGAACTGAGATTATAGACAGCTGTGGGCTGCCATATGGGTTCCAGGAATAGAACCCAGGTCCTCTGGACAAGCAGTCAGGGCGCTTAAAACTGCTGAGCCATCTTTCCAGCTCCTCAATAATTTTTAATAATATAAAGGGGTCCCAATACCAAAAAGTTTAAGAATGATAAACTAGGTTACCAGACTCACAGGGGGATCTCAGTGGAAGCAGAAATTCAGAGTATTGTAGCTCTAGAGCTGGGACAGAGCTCTGAGAATTCATGTTTATAAAGAGGTAGAAACAATAAGTCAAATGAGATTTGGGGGATATACAGAATCAAAATGCACTTCAATTGCCAGAGAAGGTTTCAAGTGCACAGTTGTCCTTTGATATTCATGAAGGATTAACTTCCAGAGTATGAGACCTCTCAAGCTCCTTATAGAAGATGGCTTGGTATTTGCATGTAACCTATGCATATGCATGGATATATGAGTGTATGTGTGTGTGAGTGTGTGTGTGTATGATATGTGTATACGTGTGTGTGTAGTATAGCTGTATGTGTGTATATGTATGCATATGTATCCCTTATATATTTTAAGTCCTCTGAAGATAATTTACAATGCCCCATATAATATACATGCATTGTAAACCATTGTTCTACTGTATAGTTCAGAGGATAACAAAAATAGTCTGTATACATTCAGCACAGAAGCAATGTTATTTTCTGAATAGTTTTGAATATTCAGAATCCCACACTGTAGTGTTCTCTGAGGTTTGTTTTAGACATCACTGAAAATATTGGGTACATACCAGGGAATAAGACTCAGTCCTGATCCTGATGAAACTTACATACCAGTGGGAGAGATGGACCCTGGTCCTGATGAAACTCAAGTACCAGTGGGAGAGATGGACCGAGAGGCCAAGAACTTGAGTATACAATGATGGGTCTGTTGTGGAAGGAGTAGGGTGCTCTTAGCCACAGAGGAAGGGTTCCTTGCTCAGCAGAGCTAGCCTCCCATGATAAAAAGGATCTGGAAAGTCAAGGGGGAAAGGGTGATGATGACACTATGATTGACAGCCTGGAGGCAGAGGGTCCTGATATCCAGGAGGTGTGTGGTGGTTTGAAGGAAAATGGCCCCCAAAGGGAGTGGCATATAGGAGGTACGGCCTTGTTAGAGGAAGTGTGTCACTGTAGGGGTGGGCTTTGAGGTCTCTTTTGCTCAAGCTTCCCTCAGCATGATAGTCAGTTGACTTCCTGTTGTCTCTGAGTCATGATGCAGCACTCTCAGTTCCAGCACCTCGTCCGTCTACACGCCGCCATGCTCCCTACCATGACGATAATGGACTGAACCTCTGAAACCATAAATGAGCCATCCCCATTAATATTTTCTTTATAAATTTACCGTGGTCATGCTGTATCTTCACATCAATAAAAATCTAACTGAGACAAGGGGGGCAGTGCCTGGATTAGGCAGGGCAGCATGGAAGAGTGGCTGGTAAGAGAACATAAAGTCAGACAGAAGCAGATGGGGGATTTAGTCCCAGCAAGAAAGTCACTTGCAGGGGGTGGAGGCATGAAGAAGTCCCTGATGACTCTGGTGCCACAGTGAGGGGCCTTGGAGAGACAGAGCTTGAAGATGGTATGCCTGCTAATTGGCATTAGGGTAGTGTGATTTCAGCAGAATCTCTGAGGCAGCAAAAATAAGCAACAATGATCATCATGCCCATGATTTAAAAGAACTTAGGCAGCCTGCTAAAATTGAGCCATTGGGATACAATAAATTGGATAAACCCTCCCTGAACTTTCTTTGCCCCTTCTTAGGGGATTTCATGAACCTTTCTCAGGAAGAGTTTTTAAAATGCTGGGGTCATGGACTCTCAAGAATTCAATAAAAGCTTTAGATAAGATTCTCCATAGGGGAAAAAGTGAATTAAAGCAAGAAATTGTACTCTGGTTCTCTTACCCCATCTACTTCTATCTGAAATAGACGTCATCTTTAAGAATGGGAGAGATGATGTCAGCAGCACTGGGTACCAGCGCTTGCCTGGTCCAGGAAGCAGAAAGGATGAAGGCAGAAGTTCACTCTGGAATCTAGAAATCCTCGTTCTCTTCCAGAAATAGCCAAAACAGGAAATGACAGTTTGGGTGAGAAAGGACAGAGGAAGACAAGTGTCACTCAGGTCCAGCAGCACTTCAGTGAAGAAGGCTCAGTGCAAGAGCAGTTGCCTAGCAACGGAGCTTTCTGGAGTTACCTACACCTTTGCATCCACCGGGCACTGTAGCCATAAATAAGAGGAGACGTTCCCCCTTCACTTAGTTCCTCGACTATGCCTCTGTCTTCCACAGCCTTTGGGAACCAGCCATCAGGATCACAGCTGTGCAGGCGCTTCACTGAACCTTGCCTGTGCTGAGCTTGCCAAGCACTGTGGGCTTTCACGGGCCAAGGTACCCAGAGCCGGTGAGGTTTTCTAATCCTCATGAAGGTACACCTCAGGCTAGCAATGCTCTACTACAGGCCTGATGCTGCTGCCTCCTCCTTCTCCTCCTTCTCCTCCTCCTCCTCCTCCTCCTCTTCTTCTCTTTCCCCATTCTCATTCCTTTCACCATAGGAGGACACAGCTGAGAAACGTGCCACCTCCTACATCCCCTCCCTTCATGACTTCCTGAGAGCCTCTAACACACTTACCTGCTCTGTAAGTGTATGCACGGACAAGCGTGTTTCCACCCGAAGAGAAAGAGATAGCCTCAGGCAGCTACACGCCTCCCTCCTGCTTCAACCTTAGCCTCGAGCTCAAAGGTTAGCCCAGAAATGGACCTGAGTCACGGCTGCTGAGTCAAGACCACTGGTGGACTCTGCCTTCTCCATAGCACGGGGGGAGGCTTTGCGGCCTCTAGAACACATACCTGCTGTGGCCTGGTCTCTAACTCAGCTATCCCTCCACAGTAAGTCCTAAGGAGCAACTTTGAAAGCTGTACAAATGTGAATGTTATCTCCTCATCAAGCCTGGAGCTAGGGGGAGGGAACCCCATTGTTACCCCAAGGAATGAATGAGTACCTGAAGCTGTAGATCTCTTCCCCCCTTCCTCCCCCTCCCCCACCACAGGATGCTCCTTCTGCTGGCCTGACTGACAGTAGACTGAGGCCCAGAGCTCGAGGGAAAGCAAACTGCCAGCCTAGGACTTCCAGACTCTCCTAGGCAAGAAAATGCAGGGTGGCGTGCCTCCAATTCCGTGTCCTTGGGGTCCCAGCTGAGCCCTGGAACTAAGTACCTAAGGCAGGTTTCCAGAAGAAAGGCATGCAAATGCAGGCTTATCATCAGCACGTGATGCTAGTGTTAGCGGGTCGCTTTAGTCATGGATCCACTGCACTGGGTTAAAAAACACAAGAGTAAGCCATGAAGAAACTAATTGTGGGAGAAGGAAAATCACAGCAACGAAACAAAACCCACACAGCACTCCCTCGGTCCTGACTTCCCATCTCTGGATTGGGATCTTGCATCTTCCATCCGGGAACTTTATCTGCTGCTTTTAGAAACAGCGCAGGGAAGAGCTGTTCTCATACAACCGCCGTTTCCCAGGAACCCTTTGCTTAAACAGTCAAGATACCAAGAGTGGCAGATTCTGAGACTCCTCCAGAGTCCAGGTGCCCTTAGTCATCTTGTTGTCACGGCAACCATCTGTGTTACACAGATGGGCACTGAGCACAGTGCCAAGCCCTTCTCATCCAACATTTAATTCACAGCAGCTTCCTGTGGTTTTTGGATTTGGGTTGCTGTTATTGATTTGATTTGATTTGATATTTAAATGGAGTCTTTGTAGCCCTGACTGGCTTGGAACTCACTCCATAGACCAGGCTAGTCTCAAACTCACAGAGATCTTCTTGCTTCTGCCTCCCAAGTGCTAGGAGTAAAGGCATGTGCCACCATGCCTGATGCTTCTCGAGATTTTATTGTCTCCATAGCATTGGTGGGGAAACTGAGTTACGGATATTACAAAGCTAGCTAAGGGCTCCTGGCTCACTCTCTCCCAGCCCATCAGTGCCCACCACTGGGTTGCAGTCATTCTCCAGGGGAAGGGCCTCTGGGAACCCAGTTCAAAGATTTGCACTTTGCAAGAGCTTATTATGAGAAAGGAGAAGGTCAGGCAGCAACACATAGAAAGGGTTCAAATTTCAAGCAGACTGTGGTCTTACCTTCTCAGGTGATGGGCTTCCCAGAACAAGGCTTCCTCCCACTGCCCTTTGTCTGAAAACAGCTAGACACTTCATCAGGAGCACAGGTTTTCTTCCCAGAAGGAGGTTATCAATTACCTTACACTCAAAACAGGGAATCTCCCAGACTCATACTGGGGCAATTTTTCTTATCAATGCTATTACGGTGACTATCTCATTTGATTAATTGCTATTTCATTATGTCATCATAACATACAACACAATGTCATAACAATCCCTCAAGGCAGAGGAAATCAGGCCTTGGCTGGAGCAAAGATATTCTAAGGCAACATCTGTGTCCCTCCTTTCGGCTCTTAGATGATGGAAGCAACCGACCTCAAGGAACTGGAATCCCCCCAGAGTCCCACGCTGAGGCCCAGGTGCTGGAGAGGGAGAGCTTGGTCTCTTGGAAAGAGTTCACACAGCCTGACAACCTTGTAGGAGCTGAAGCAATGATGGACTGGCTACAGGTAAGACCGTACCTTGACCAGCACTGCTCAGGCGCCATCCTGTCCGCGGAGGTCCCAGCCAGTGTTTCCAGGTTCTCAGCCTCTTAGCAGGCATGAAATAAAGGCACACAGAGGTTGCAAAGCAGCAGTGAAAGCAAAGAGAAGCTATAGAAGAGATTAGGAACTCAGGGGCTCCAGTTTATTTGCCTGGGGCATCTTTTTAGAGGTCAAAGGGAAGGAGGAGTTTGGTTACTAGGGGTGTAGTTTGGAGGATTCTGTTTTGATTGATGTGCTAAGTTCTATAACCATTTCTCTACTGTGAATGCCCCTTCCCATACATATCCAGTTATTTATAGGCATAAGTACAGAATTCTCCCTAAAAGTTCACTTTGAGGACACAGTTGGTTTCATTGTGTATGTACCCCAAACCAGTTCAGGATACATCAACCTTCCTACTATCTTAGTTACTTTTCTATTGCTGTAAAGAGACACCATGACCAAGGTGACTCAAAGAAGAAAGCATTTAATTCCCAGTTCCAGAAGGAAATAGAGTTTATGACCATCATGGTGGGGAACATGCCAGTAGGTAGTCAGGCATGGTTCTGGAGCAGTAGCTGAGAGTTTACATGTTGCGACAATGACCATGAGGTGGGGAGAGAGAGAGAGAGAGAGAGAGAGAGAGAGAGAGAGAGAGAGAG
>LOJH01003058.1:28812-40277 GCA_001685095.1 Ellobius talpinus | reverse complement strand
TATTAACCAATGAAAGTAACACATAAGACAGATGACCCTCCTCCATCATGCCTGGGGTGACAGTGTGGAGTTTTCCACTCCTCCAGATGGAGAGCAAAGGCATAAGGCTCTGACTTGGCTTAGGGAAAGGCCTGATCATGTCTTCCTCTCTGGTGTGTCCCCTCTGCTGAAGATTGGTTAGCACATGTCTGCTAGCCCTGTTCCACACTTCTTAGTAAAGGGTTGGACAATTAGCAATATTCTTCCTCTGGGGTAACTAACTTTGGTGAAGACATATTACTATTATTTTTATATTACATTTGTTTATTTGGGGTGTAGTGATGGGGACCCACATATGTCACAACAGACATGTGGAAGTCAAATGACAATCTGAAAGAGTCAGTTATCTTTTCTCCACCCTGTGGGGCCTGGGAATCAAACTCGAATCGCCAGAGTTAGTGGCAAGTACTTTTGCCTACTGAGGCATCTTGCCAGTCCCCCGCCCCCACCAGCACAGGCTATTTTTAACCTACCTTACGTCCACATGTTCACACAGCTCACTACTCGGCTACACGTGTCTCACTACTGTGGGTGGCAGTGTGCTTTTACTGAGTAAAGCAATCTTGAGAGCTTGCTATGGGCCAACCATCTCTCGCTTCTTCACATATACCTCTTCCCTGTCCCCAGTCTGCTGATGTGGGAGGAGGGGAAGAAAGACTTCCTGCGGCAGAGAGCTCTCAAGTCAGCTGAAGAGAACAAGAGCTGCATCCTACCACACTCCTGTCACCTAAGGACAGAGGGAGGCATGGGATAAGGAGGGGGGAAGGGGCGTCTTAGGGGCTGTGGCATTCCCACGTACAGTGACCTCCTCTAACCAAGGACAGGATGTCACGGGAAGGACACCTCCGACTGCAGGAAGATCTTTCCTCAGATTCCAGCTTGGCCATTCTTAGAGCCTCAGCAAATGGCAGGTGTGGAGCCCCATGTATAAACAGACAAGGAAGTGCAGATAATCACAGCTAGATAGCTATAAATAGGCAAACCAAGGCCTCTGACTCAGGAACCACCTCTTACCCTCTGGTAATTGAAAAACCACCAGCTCTCACAGATCCACCTACACAAGATGAAAGGGTGACTTAGCCCACGTCACAGCTCCTTGAATGAAAGCCACACCCCCAAGACACTGCCTGCTTAATAAGGAAGTAACTCATTTTTCCTCTTCACCCATCTCCCCGGCTTAGCACCGTCAGACATTACATCGCCGTTTAACCTAGAAGAGCAAAATCTCACCCTGAAAATGCACCTCTCCTTTTCTTCTTCATCTCTTACAGCAGCAATCTCTGTCTTCTTCCATCAGGGCCCCTTGTCAAAAGCTGGTGGTTATCGCATGCTAATTTCACCCACAAATACCTGATCTGAATTCGAAGTAATTAGCAGATCGGGTAACCTGAGAGATGCTGATCTTTTTTTATAACCACAAAAAAGCTTGTCACGAAGGATATTTTAGTGCAAGAACATTTCCAATCAGGAAACTTCACATCATGTTCCAAAATACCATCCTGCCTCGCATTGATACATCCAGGCGGCGTGCCCACTGGAGGTAATAGTGTGTGTTCTGGGGACCATGGCATCTGAATGTGCCCGGACAATAAGGTATATATTGAGTACATACCACCGGCTTGGGCAGCTGTCCATACAGAGGGACCACCTTTAACCAAAATCTTCCCATGAGGGTTAACTTTCTATTATGAATGAAAAATGCTTCGTTGAGCAGGAACGTGTGTATCTACTGAGATTTTTCATTTTGGGAGGACCTAAATATGGAAGCACTTAAACAATAGAAGACACAAAAATGGGGCTGGGGAGGTGGTTGTCTTGATAAAATGTTCCTCATGCAAGAATAAGGACTCAAGTTCAAGTCCCCAGCATCCACATAAAGCCTGGATGTGGTGTCTTACCTCCAGTGAGGGGTAGATGAAGACAAGAGCGTCCCTGGGGCTTGCTGGTTAGCCAGCCTAGACAAACTGGTGAGTCCTGGGTTCAGTGAGAGACCCTGTCTCATAAAATAAGGTAGAGGGAAACAGAAGAAAAAACACCTGACGCCAGTATCTAGTCTCTGCACTCATGTTACACACATAAACACACACACACACACACACACACAAAACGACACAATTACTACCCAATTCTGAGAATATAATACTATGGACCGGCCCTTAGGTAGAAGATGATCCATGCCAGTCCCTTTTCTAATCACTGTGTGACCTCAGTTGCCATGTCTACAGAATGGGAATGCTAATATAGACTCACATCAAAGGGTTGTTGGAAAGAATAAAAGATGATGTGTAAGTCTCTCAACACCTCCCCAAGGTAATCATTATGTCGCTGACAGATATTACTAACTCAAGAACTTTCAAAACTTAGCTCAAACCACAAACAGTAATTCAAAAGCTATGCAAGCCTGCCTGCAGTGACCCACCCTGGTAAAACTGTGTCTTCTTCATAGACCCTAGCTCACTGAGGGCTTAGCCTCAGGTGACATATGGAACTCAACTACAATAAGAGAAAAATGACTCTTGTCATTTACAGGCTCACACGCCGTTACACACTCCGCACCATTGCTGCTTTAACGTTGAACTGTACTTCATACTACAAAACTTTGTTATTTATCTTTAATATCCTGTAAATAAAATCCTTCATCTTAGTATTTCTAATAAATGCAACTCCCCTTGGAAAACATCATTCTGTAGATATGATGTTTAGAAAGACAGTGGATAAAAGGCCTCAGTTAAGACATGGTAGGGGCCTGGTACTGGTTCTGTTACTACTGCTCAGAACCTCAGAAATGTGGGGAAGGGTCCAATCCTGACATGTGATGGTATCTGAGGTGCTGAGGAGAGAGGCTCAGCATGTGCTATTAGAGAGCTGTCAAGGGAAAGATGGAGACTTCTGAGGGGGTCAAGCAAACAGAGCCAACCTAGGAAAGCAAGGACATTCTGCTCAGCCCTGCACTCTCCTCCTTTGTTTCGGAGATAGGGTCTCTCACGAGTCCAGATGCTTATTGGTTGACCAGACTGACAGCCCACTGAGTTCTCAGGGTCTGCCTGTCTCTAGCACTGAGGCCATAGGCACACACTGCCACATCTGGCTTCCTACGCGGACTATGAGGATCCGAACCCAGGTTCCCATGCTTGAGCGGCAAACACCTTCCTCACAGAACCATCACACAGCCGTCTCTCCTGACCCCTGCCCTGGTGCTTCAATTAACAGTGTTTATGAACGAATAGGATTCTCGGTCCAGCTTGCTATACCAGCTGCCTCCTTCCATGGTGAAACATTCTAAGGGCCCTGAGGTTTTGTGGTCTCAAGGTTAGTTAATGAGAGCGCTGACACCTCAAGGGACTTGCCCAGGCACACTCCAAGGCCTCTTGTCTGCAAGCTCCTTAGGATATTTGCAACAGGTCTTCTGAGTGCCTGCTACCCGCTGCTACTTACACATCTCCAAGACAAAACCTGAAACAAAGCCACCGTCACTGAGGAATCAATCTGACAGAATCCAGAGTTGTTACGCTTCCTTCAGGAGGATCAAAACAGGTCTTCCTCTCTATATATCACACTTGACGCTCAGCAGGTTAAGTCATCACACATGGGGACCCCATGTACATTGGGTGATCCATCAATGAAGAAATAAATCAAGGTCAATGGCTATAACAGTGGGAACCCCCTCAGCATCATTACTATAACTCCATCCCTGCCCAGATTGCACTGAAATTCTACCCATGCTATTTTCATTTAACTATCGGTTGATTTTCCTATTTGTATGTAAATGTACATGTACATGTCTATGTCTCATGTACTTTAGTATCAGTATACTGAGCCATGGACACAGGTGATGCAGGAATCAAACAGGTCAAAGAAATCATGAGAATCAGTAGTCTAGCAGGTGCCACTTGGTCAGGACATATGACATCTAGACCTGTGAATTGTGAGAGCACACGGAATCTACCTAGGTCTACTCAGGTATCCAGTGTACCAAAATTCAGGCATCTCCCCCGTAAGGGCCTTAGAAAGTTCTAGAATGCATAAAATTAGGTAAAGCAAGGAAATAGTACTAACCCATGGACATGAACCTAATCTTCAAGTCAAAACAATTCCAGATGTGTACTTTCTATTCGGGGGGGGGTTGCTGAGGGAAGAAGCCAAATATTGCGGTCAGATGTGTGTGGAACAGAGCAGGCAGGTGCACAAAAGCTCCAAATCTGGGTGGGGGAATCCGGACAGCTGGTTTTCTCTGAGGCGAAGGCTGCTTACATCACAGAAGAGTTGCTGTGACTGTCTCATCTCACAGCCACCCTGCAACTTACTGACAACCGTAGCGAATACACTCTGGGGGCTCACGCCATGAATCATGTGGAATATTTCACCTGTCGTTCCTTTATCCCCAGGGGGCTCTAACTTCCATGAGTCACATGGAGAAACTGAGGCTTAGCTGAAATGACATGACTTGCCCAGGGTAGGGCAGCACGTAAGTGGTAGAGGGACATGCCTCAGGCTAATCAGTGCCCCAGCTCAGTCAACTCTGAGGCAGGTTAAATACCTGTGCAACTAAAATGTAGAAAGTCCCAAAGCTGGAAGACTTTACCACTGGAGAGCTCATCCACCGAGGTCTGTAGCTCAGCCCAGGTAAGCTTCATGACCTTTCTCACAATGTAAACATATGGAGAAATGCTGCAGAATATTAGTTAAAGATGGGTTACTTTTGTTTATGCTGTGGAGCATTTGTTTAAGGATGCAAAGATGTGTTGCATTCATTTATGCTGCATTTGTTTTAACTCTGTGAAGCTGTGTTACTGTGCCTGTCGAAAACACCTGATGGGGCTAATAAAGAGCCAAACACACAGTAGCTAGGCAGGAGAAAGGATAGGTGCGGGTGGCAGCAGAGAGAATAAATAGGAGGAAAATCTGGGAAGATCGAGGAATAAAAATGAAGGAGACATCAGAGGCCGGCTACCCAGCTATACAACCAGTAAGCCACAGAATAAGAAGTAAAGATATACAAAAACAGAGGAAGGTAAAAGCCCAGAGGCAAAAGAATATAGACAGCATAATTTAAGAAAAGCTGGATAGAAACAAGTGAAGTGCCAGGTGGTGGTGGCGCATGCCTTTAATCCCAGGACTTGTGAGGCAGAGGCAGGCGGATCTCAGGGAGTTCGAGGCCAGCCTGGTCTACAAGAGCTAGCTCCAGGACAGGCTCCAAAGCTACAGAGAAATCCCGTCTTACAGAAAATAAAAAGAAAAAAAAAGAAATAAGCCAAACTAAGGCTGGGCATTTATAAGAAAGAATACGCCTCCATGTGATTATTTGGGAGCTGGGTGGCAGGCCCCCCAAAAGAGCAGAGCGTAAGGCAACAAGAACACTGATGATGAGGTCTCCTTAGAGTTTCAGAGGCATTGTTGATATCCATCCTCTTCCTGCATCCTTAGACCGAGTGACCAGCTGGGATGCGGGTATCATTCAGATGGGGGCAACATGCTAGATGTCAGATCAACTGGGGAGGTTGGGGGTAGAGAAGTAGCAGAATAGAAAGACAAGGCAAGATGGCTTTTCCCAAAATAATCAGCTGTCACTGCTTTTGTCAAGATTTACGCAACACTACTAAATAACACACCTGATTTAAGGGGGTTCTGCTCAGTGAAAAGGCAAGAAGAGGGTTCTAATTAGGATACCATGCAGAGCTCTGTGAAATCTCTGCAGGCTTCCATTCTCCTTATGTAGGTCCTATGAGTCTGTACAACTGGCCCTGCGAAGCCTTTCACTCCAAAGCAGGGAAAGTGCCATTTCCTTGCTCCATCTGAGGCCTGGTTCTCACATATTCTGCATCAGTAAAGCCTCTAGGAATACTTTTGTCTTAGGCCTGCAGATTCAATGAGTGCCCCCATTAAAAGCTAAGGAAACCTAGAAGTATAAAGAATGATGTTTAGAAAACTAAGAGCAATATGGAGGTATAGAAGAAATCTACAGTTGGGTGAGTAATTACAGAGCCCTTTCCAGGAAGTCCTCCTTCCCAAAGCCCATGTGACAATCAACACCAAAGCATGCCTTGTTTATTGCTTATACAAGTAGGAACTTGCAATACCCAAGAATACTCACTACTATTCTGTGTCAACAAAAACTGGGTTTTTTATGAGCAGCTGAGGACCCCATAAAGACAGATGGGGAGTCTTGCCTATGTTACCCTGCACTGAAACCCCCTACCTAGCCCCCCAAATTCCTTGACTATCTCTGAGCATCCTGCTTCTCTCTGCTCCCTCCTCACAAGCTGCAAGAAGAAACTGCTGTCATTGTGCCTCACAACACTCGGGCATTGTCAAAATAATCATCTCATTCCTTTTACCTCCCTGCCGCTTCTGCCGAGGGACTAGCTCCCCATGTCAGGACCATGCCAAGCGCTGAGTGGTACAAGTCAGCCTTCCATGGTTCTCAGCCAGGAAAACACTATCAATTGAAAATCTGATTGTGGATGTACCTCTCGCCATCATCTGTTGGGGTGATTTCTTGCTAGAATGACAGCCCCATCTTCTCCACAGTTCAAAAGTGGCTGTGTGTATCCGGGTCCCCTCTGCCTCAGGAGCATTTCCACGGCTTTATAGTGGCTATGTCTCAACACAGTCTGGTCCTTTATAGGATCCCTTCTTTGATCCCATGTCTTTACTGAAGACTGGTACCATGGGAGTGGTTTTGAACCTTTACCCCAAATAAATACCACTTCAAACTCCAACATGCAGAATAGATCAGAGGTGTGCAGTCTTACCCCCACCTTGAGAACCCTGAGGGTTCTGTGTATTAAAAGGAAACATAGGGCAATGAGGAGAAGTGGGGCTTGTAAGCAGAAAGTAGGGGTACATTGTCTCATGTTAAACCTGGCAGTTGAAAATGCTCAGCCCATTCTTTATAACACAAGTTCAGGTCAAGCACTGAAGTTAGTTAACACTTGCATTCAACTCTGAAGGTTAATGAGGCATTTGTAGAGATCTCATTGAATCCCACAATTATTCTCTGTAGTTTATAGTGGGCTTGGGTTTTTTGTTTTTGTTTTTTTAATTCATAGATTAAAAACTCTAAAGGACAGAAATTTAAGTAACTTCTATAAGGTCACATAGACTTAAGTAGCAGAACCTTCTGCCAGCCTGAGGTTAGGCTCTGAAACCACTCTATGTATATGCCAGGCTGCCTTCAGATTCAAGTTCTCAAGCGCCTCTGATTGGGGATGACATAAGATTGCATGGCCCACCCAATGGGAGAATGTTCAGTACATGGAGACGAACCACAGCAAACAGAAAGTCAGAGTCTTTTTCTATTTTTAAAATGGAAGCACACTGAAAACTGTTGACTTAGGAGGCTCCTGAGGACCTTGACACTCTGTCCTGACTGCACATTCGGCAGTTAGTTGGACAAGTCTCCCCTGAATACCTATGACGTGTATGTGCACCAGCAAGCCCCTTGGGATAACAGGCTAGTTTGCCATGTCGACCTTTCTGGTACTGGTATGATGAAGAGTCCAGGAGTATGAGTAGAAAGAAACAGAACAGGAGAATGAATAGGAGGAGGAGGGGGGGAGATGGAAAAGAAGAGAGGAGAAAGGAAAGGAGGAAAAGGGAACAGCAGGGAAAGAAAATAAGAAGTCAACCTTATGCACCATTGGGACTTTTCTAAAGAAACAATGTCCTGGGGCAAGAGAAATGGCTCATGGGCTATAAGCACATACTGCTCTGCAGAAGACCTGAGTTTAGTTCCCAGCACCCATGGGGGATGGCTCACAAGTGTCTGTAACTCCAGCTCTGGGGAATCTGATGCCTCCTCCTGTGCCTGCACCCATGTGCAAATTTAGGCATCGGAATATAACAGGAGAGTACCTCTAAAACCAAGCTGTACAGAAAAAGGAATGCATGACCTTAGAGAGGTCACCATTCCCAAAGTCACAGGAGAGGAGAAGCCAGCAATGGGCCCTGACCTTGAGACTCCTAGCCCCACACCACAGCAGCAGCAGCATGGCTTCTATTGGTGGTTCTGCCTGCCTGAATGCTTCTTTCTCCGCACCGCCTCCTCCCCAGCACACGCGGCTCTGAGGCCAGCATGCACCCCTCTTCTTAAGGCTACCCCTCCCCAGATTTACAAGAGAGAGAGCCACAAAGGAGCCACAGTTGCCAATTGTGTCCGATTGGACACAGTGACAGAAGCAAGTCACCGAATCAGCCACAGCTCTGTTCCAGATGCTGTCCCTGTAACGACAGTGAGTCAGCCTGCAGAATCAGCCGAAAAGAGAACTTTTGCAGGAATCACTGCTCACTTGCTTCTTAGCGGTTAAGGCTGTTAGACATCAACCTGCCAGGGAGTCTTTAAAAAGTCTTTTTATCCCTTCATTACAAGTCTCAAAGCTGTTGAGGCTTCTCAACTTCCAGCTGGACTCAGAGATCTGTGTATTCCTGGAGATAATTTTTTTCTATCTGCTATATTTGAATGATTTTTGAGTTCCTCAAAGCAGCAATGCCTACATCACTAAGAAATCCAGATAAAAATGAAATATTCAGTTCTTATGCAGATATTTATAGACTTTTAGAACTCTCAGGGGATGCAGACAACTTGACTAGGACTTTTTTTTTTTTGTACAGCCTGGGCTCTGCCGAAATCCCTTAAAGTTTAGACCTACAATTTGGCCATGTGACCACCAGGTGGCGATAATGTGTTACAACCTAGGGCCAATCAAGCTGGGGTCAGGGAGCTTTTTCCACACTACCTGTGTTGAAAAAAAAAATTAAACACAATCCTCACTTAATTTCTTCCTGTATTTATGAGGCTGTTTTCCACACAGTATTTCCACTACCATATCTAGACTATGGCCTTCATAGCACCAAAATTTTTTATTTTATTTGTCTATCTTGGAGAATTTCATACATATATATGACGTATTTTGATTCCTTTCTTCCAGCTTCCCTTCAAACCCTTCACTTCCCCACACCCCTTTTCAAACTTCATAGTCTCTCTCTCTTTCTTCCCTTCCCTCCCTTTAGAACCCACAGAGTCCAATCAGTGTTGTCCATAGGTGCATGGATATACAGACATCACTGGACCATGCACGGCCTATAAGAGGCCACGCCCCTTAAGAAAAATGACCCTCCCTCCCCAGTATGCCTCCACTACCCAAAGCTCTCAGCTGGGGTGGGGGTGGGGTCTCCCGAGGGCCTCACTATGCACAGCAGCCCGACTATGCACAGGGGCACCTTCTTGACAGTCCCTTTTCCCAGCTGCCACCTAAGCCATGTTTCCCAGGCAAAGCGGGTCCTAACAGCTCCTGCCTCTGTTCACCACGCATTCGCTCCACTGACACATCTAGCTATCTATCCCCTGACATTCACCTTCCACCTCGACGATACTTGGCAACAGCTGTTCTGACAAAACTCCACCAAAGGAGTTTGAAAAGCCTAGAGTTAAATTAGGATTCATGAATACATGGAGGGCTGTTTCTAGTAGAAAACACGTAAGGTGCAGATTAGCAAAAAGAATGTTCCAGTAACTGGAACTTGAGCACTCAGGACGTAGCGACCTGGTGATCCAATAGTATGTGATAGCACTTCGAATTTCTGGAGTAAACAAATGATCTCACAGCCTCACTACCCATCTAGCTGTATCTTCCAGGACATCCCTCCAAGTCATTAAGTATCTCTCAGGGCATATGACTCTTCCCCCAGGAGGCAGCTCAGTGGGGGGTGGGGGGTGCTGGAGGTCTGGCTCGAAATCGAAACACTGAGTTTCAATCCTGGTTCTGGAAGTTACTAGCGATGTTTGGGCAAGTGTCTCTGAACCACCATCTACAAAAGCACACAGTATTTATCTCTCAGTCCCTGACGCGCTAAAGAGGTAATTCATTAGATCGTGTCTAGTTTGGCCTCTTTGAAGTGACTTTCCACTAATTTACCCATCTCTTCCTATCTACTCTGGGCAGGTCTTCTTATTTTGTCACTGTTGCCATAATTATATTGGCTGTACTGGTGACAAAACTCAAGACTTCCTGCATGCTGGGCGATGCTCTACATCCAGCTGCCCTCACTGGATATCCTGCCTTCCTCCCACCCCAGTGCTCTCTGTGCCACCCCATGACTCCCCATGGGACTCTAATGTGAATCTCACACTAGAGAGGAAGGTATTACTGAATGCTTCCATCCAAGGAATAAGACGGCCTTAGATACCACCATCCAGCTGCCCATCCCAACAGTGGGCAGACTCTTACAGTTGTAGGCACCAATGGAGCTGAACTCCACACTGGCCTCCCTCATCCTTGCCTTTCCAGATTTTCATTCTCAGCCTGTACACAGCTTCAAAGAAAGTCTAGGCTTCTTTTGGACCCTAGCTTGACTTTGATGTTCAAAAACATCCAGTCTGGAGTGTGTCTCTTCAGGGTTCTGAAGACGCCTCTAGGCCCAGCATCCTCCCCTGTAGCATCTTCCCCTAGCCCCACCATGGTATCTCTGTGTCTTAGCTGCCCATTTCCAGGCTCCGCATTGTTCATTTCAGACAGCGATGAAGCCTTGCTTCAGAGAAGATAAACGTTTTCTCTGAGTCCTTGGCCAGTTCCTTGTTCTCCCCGTCCAGGAGAATGAAACATTAGCTGGACCACATGGGGACTTTTGTCAGCTGTTTAAGTCCTTTGTAGCCTCCCTGTTTCTCTGTTAATATATATGGGAGTGGATTTTAAGCCCTAACCCTTTCATGAGAAAATCATTCCTCCTTTTGTCTTCTCCACCAGCTACTAGAGGAGCACTATCCTCCCTCGCAGCAGCAACTTCCTTCTTTACGAAGAACCTCCAAAGGAAGGGGACAACATACATTAATGGTACCTAACATAGAAAAGAAAGGCTCAGAAAAGGAAAAGCTCGTGTGACTCATCACCACCTTCTGACTTCCTTAGGCCATGTCCCAATATGAACCTTTCTGTCGACTCTTCCAGCCTGGTAAAATTGAAGAGATGGGCCAATGGGAAGCTGCGTGACTTGGGACATAGTTTTGAGAGATCTCCTCCTGGAGAAGCAGTGTTTAAAGTAACAGTTCTCAGTGTAGGCTCAGAAATTGGACCTTAGTGTGAATCCCTACCGCACAGGGGACTACAGTTTGTGACACAAGAGGACTTACTCTGTCTTTCTGATCCCTTTCTCTCATCTGTCAAATGGGCACCGTATTAAGGCCTTGCCTTCTAGGTGTGGTAAGCATAATCCTGTGTGGTGTACCGAAGAGCAATGCACCTACTGTTCCAAGATTCTGTGGCCAGAGTCTGTGTTGACAGACCCCATTGCAAGGGCCTGGTAGCACTGACCCGAAGGACACCCTATCTGCCTCGTCTTCTGACAGAAACCATTTTTTTTTTGCTTTTTCTATTTTTCATGCATGTGGTGTGTGTGTGTGTGTGTGTGTGTGTGTGTGTGTGTGTGTGTGT
>LOJH01003058.1:0-14863 GCA_001685095.1 Ellobius talpinus | reverse complement strand
AGTTCCAGGACAGCTAGGACTGTTACACAGAGAAACCCTGTCTTGAAAAAAAAATCTAGAATTCTAGAACAGAGGAGGGCTGTGATTGGAAGGTAAGAGAAATCTGAAATAATTCTATAATTCATATGGTAGCTCTGTGACAGTGTTAATTTCTTATTTCTGTACCTGTGGTAATGAGAATGCCACCTTCATTGGGGAGCTGGTTACGAATACACAGGACCTCTTAGTCCTAGCTGTGTGACTGCTCTGCACATCTAAAATTGTTTCACTTTAACAAATAAAGAAGAGAAGAGCCTTGTGGACTGGCAGGAGATAGCTAAAGGTCCTGCCCTTTCTCAGCTTCCTGGTAGAGACATTTATTTACCTCCACCCCCCATTTCCAGAAACAGTTTCCACATGCTGTTTCTTCTCGTGTATATTGATGATCTACACATCTTTTAACAGCACAGAACACACAGAATTTTTTTCCCTATGAACAGTGCCCAGTCCTTCCTTTTTACAGAGTAAATGCTCAACAAAAATTCTGCCAAAGGTCTTGGGAAGATGATTCAGTTGGTAAGGTGGCTTCTGTACAAGCTTGGGGACCCAAGTTGGATCTTTGGTATATATATGAATATATTTCCAGGTGCGGCAGCACCCACCTGTAATCCCCAGCACTGAGGAGGTCAGGATACATGATCCCTGTAGCTACCTGGCCAACTAAACCAGTTCAAATTGGCAAGCTCTGTGTTCAGCAAGAAAATCTACTCTAACAAACTATGGTAAAGAGTGAATGTTGACCTCTGTCCTCTGCCCTCATAAGTGCAAACACATGCATATGAATACATGTATTCACACACAGGATATGTACTTACCACACACCCTTCTGGCCTTCAAAATTAATTAAATCAGATATCCAGTAGCCTCAGGTCTCCCCTCCCATGCCTCTGCTCACCACAACATTGTCAGATGTACATATTTTGTATAGCCTTGTCTATCACAGGAATACCCAGAGACAGAGAGGGCTCCCCTACTCACATAACATTGTCCCAAGGCAATGTTTTCCCTCTTATCTGGGGTGGAACTGCTGGGAACCATCTCTGGCGAGGCCCAGTTCTCCGGTCCATGTAACTCACACACGCACCCAGAACAGTTGGAGTCAGCCACACACCTGCTACCTGCATTCTGCTGTGCTTCCGAATCGGCACCATTTCCTCATTCCTCAAGTTAAAACACACGAGCAGTGTTTGCAGCCACAGTTCTCCCCAGTCACAGCATCCAACAAACACACAGCCTTTCTCAGAAGAAAATCTGTGCTCTGCCATAGTCTGGCCTCCACTTCCTTCTCAAGATAGAAATGTGCCCAGCCATCCTCCCAGACTTCATGAACCATGTTACCACCTCCAGGAAGCCACCCTCGGACAACTGCCATGCTCCCTTTAAACAACTCTCTATCTCTTTGCAAGTAATAGCATCCTGCGCTGAGGTACCCCCGTCCCCAGAAAATGGCTCTGCTTTGGTGCCTGTAACATCCAATTTTAATTCATCTACACCCCTGACTATCTACACCCAGAGCTCTTTGCAAGCAGGAACTGTTTTATTTGTTGTATATTCTCAGGACACAGGAAAGCATGTGTTGATCCCATCTTCCTCCTCTCCCTTTGAGTATTAATGCTCAAAAGAAGGACAAGAAATGAATTTAGGCAACCAGACCAGCTGGATCCCTAGTGACTCTGGCTTCCTCTAGTGTAAAGAAGCTGAGACATCCTCCTCCTCTCTCCCAGCTTCTCTGCCAGCTCTCATCTACATGACAGCTCTTGGTGGCACTTGAGGTTGACAAAGCCCGATGATGGACCCTGAACTATATTAATGGCCTCACTATCTCACTGGTTCCACACACTAGAAATTTAAGATTTGTCAATCACTGATAACTTCCTCCCTTGGCTCACATTCAGGTAAAAACCTCCTATTATTGGTCAGTTATTGACGATGCTATTGATCAGCCACTAAAATCACCTTAAACTACCTCCTGTTCCATTTTGGTGGTAGCTGGAGTTCCAGCCTTCATCATTAGCCATTCAGGTCTATCTTGAGCCCACTCCAGTCTGCAAGCTCAGAATTGGTAACATCTGTTCTGCAGCAGGATCATTCCATCCCTAGATGGAGTGGTCTGCAGTCACCTGCTTCTCTCTGATCTCCCAGAACCATCTAGCTTATCCTTCATAAACTCCTAAATGTCCTTCACTGTCGGGCCCTAGAGCCACACTGCTTAACCTTCGCTGCTCAGAAGCCTTGCTGTGCATAACTTAGTCTTTAATAGAAAGGGCCGGCCTCAGTGGTCCCTCCAGGGAGCTGAAGAAATGTTCATCTCTGGATAGCCTGCTGCGCACAGTTACTCTGCTGAAGTCAATTATGTAACTCACAGTTTAGGTTGTCTCCTGTATGTGCATTGGGTTTGGTTGAAGTGCAAGCTTCTCTTGGCTTGTGTTGCCAAGCCCAGGACCCTGCATGCAGAGGTCATCTTAAAAGATGTGTGGTCTCATGACCGGAGAGAAGTCTGTTCCAGAGGATGAAGGCACTTGGGCTACCCTCCTGGCTTCAGAAGTAGCCGGGAAGCTTGTCAAAAGTGCGGACATGGAGGAGGAGACATTTTCTTCAGTGGTGTAGCTATTGCTGCATTAGCCATGCTTCTGTAAATCGCCCTCACCAGTGCTCCTACAAAGGCCACCCCATGTAAGCACACTGTGTCACCAAAATGGAGGGACTTTAAAAAAAAAGGAACTAATTAAGAAGAAGCAAAGATCAGTGGGAGAGGGCCAAGAGAGGGGAAAGAGGAGTAGATATGATCACAATATGTTACTATTGTCTATGGAAATTTCATAATGGAACACTACTATGTATAATTAATGTATGCTAATGAAAAAATTCAGGAAAATACACATTTCTCCCCACCCCCCGCAGATTCTAATTCAGAAAGACTCAGGAGAGTTCTAGAAACTCAAGTGCTTTTCCCTAGGTCACCCCCCAGCAGCTCACCCAAGACAGCAACCATTCCTTCACTGTGTGAGTCTGCTACACTCCTGCCTCCTGTGGGTCCCTGAAACATCTGCCCTGCAGGGTCAGAGGTCAGAGGGGAGGTCCCAATCACTAATGAAGAGAAAGTTCCGGATCTTCTGTGGAGGTGTCTCTCAGGGCTCGACACGGGAGCTGGGAGGCAGCTGAGAGGCGGCTGCAGCTGGAGAGAGAGCACACGGACTCCTTATCTGCTCTTGCTGAAATGCCAGCAAGTTTGAACGGCACTTTGTCCAATTAGAAGTGTGGAGAAAGATCCATCCTGTCCCTGACAAAGATGAAGCACTTCTTTCAAAAGTGCTGGTGGCAGCCTGCCAGCTCTCAGAAGTCCAAGGATTCCTCAGCGAGCCAGCAGTTATTAATTAGTTTTATTAGTGGCAGGTTCTTAATGCAAAATGACAGAGGGAAGACAGTGACTATCCCCATCACTGGTAAAACACAAATTGTCCAGGCTTAGGATGCACTGTTCCCCCAACACGCACAGGCTGCCCACCAGGCCCAAGCAGGGAATAGAGAAGGTAGCCAAGGGCCTTGCTACAGAATGCTGGACTATTAATGGCCTGACCACGGGCCTCAAGTACTTACCCCAGTAACTCTCCAGAAGACAATTCATTGGTTTTAATTATCGAGGAGGAAGGGCCTCTGAGGCGAAGCAGGGAACGACTAGTTTTGAGGACAGGGAGGGGACAGGTCCTGTTCTCACCAGTAAACAAGGCCTCTAGGAGGAACAATGGCCTCCTTCGAGAACCACATGGGGCTTCCCTGCTGAGAATTAGCCTTCCACTGTCAACCTGTGTTTTATGACCATTAATCACATTTGTATTTATAAGCACTAAGACAGGATAATCAAATCTCATGCTTCAGAGCCTATGTTTATCACCACAGGCATAAGAAGGAGTGGGGAAAAGTTTACAAGCCTGCCCTCTTGGCAGGAGCTGCAACCTATCTGATGGCTTCCCCAGAAGCACCCTGGGGGGGGGGTGGCAGGCTGAGGAGCATTCTGCAAGGGAGAGGATAGAACTGCCTTGTGCCTTGCAGTCATTAATGTTTTCTTGTCTCTTTGTGTGCTAGGGCAAAGGAATTTGAAAGACAGCCTCTCCCCAGTGCTGCCCCAACAAACCCTTCACCTCCCTATCCCAGGACCCACAAGAACTTCTCCCTACAACACAGCACTCAAGAGGGGCTCAATGTAATGTACCCTCCTGGTGCCTTTTCTCCCAGCGGTTTGTAGGTTTCATGTGGGTCTCTTGTACCCTACCCTTTGAAGAAATTTCCTACTCAACACGCCTTAGGGCTCTTTCTCCTAGACTGAAAAATGAAAAAGAAATTGTTTTCCATGCATGCAAGGCCAGACAGTAAGAATTTTAGAGTCAGCAGGCACTGTGGTCTCTCTAAGGTCTACTCTGCCTGCCATGGCTGCCCGGATAATATGGGTATATGTATGTCTCAATAAAACTTTATTTACAAAAACACAGGCAATAGAGTGCTGGGGAGATGGCTTAGTGGTTATGATCACTGACTGTTTCTCCAGAGAACCAGAGTTATATAAGTCTAGTTTTAGGGTGTCCGACCCCCTTTTCTGGCCTCCTTGGTCACAGGGCACCCATGTGGTGTACAGATAAGCCTGCAGGCAAACCACTCATACACACAATGAAATTAAAAACGAAACAAAACCAAGTGGTGGCTGATCTGGGTTTGACCACAGAGACTTAATTTGTTGAAATTTCTCTAGAGCAAACATCTGGTACAGAACCGGCAGAATAGTTGAACAGTTCTGATAATGTGGATGAACCAACCAATTGAACCAATGAGCCAAGAACCAATCTTGCTGGAACCACATTCAGTGCTCAGACAACCCCTATATCACAACGCCAGCCTCACAGAGTTGGGAAATAGTCCGTAAGGGAATGAACAGGATGGCCCAAGTCTTCTCAGCACATGAGGCCTAATGTAAGGAAAAGGCAGGGAAGGAAAGCAGTCCCTGATGACTCAGCAAATAGAGGCCCTCCGGAGCCTCTGATGCCAAGTCTGTCTCTAGGAGATCCTCTCAAGTAGCTCCCAAAGGTGTGCCTAAGGCAGGGTCGCCTCGCCTTTTCCTCAGGTAAGCAGGTACAAGGCCTCCCTCCACTCATCATTGTGTGTATCAATAGCCTTTAATTCCTCTCATTCAGACAGACTGCACCTTGCAATAAAATAATCACTCTAGGAATGAATGTGCTGTGTTTTTTAAAGTGACTTATGCTTAAAGGCAAATGACTCAGGGTCACTAGTAATCAAGCTACTGGGGTCCCAGGATATGTGACTTGGGGAAGAAAATCTAAGTGACCAACAACAATGATGTAGCTACCAATACTATTCAAGACTGACAGGGACCCCAGCTCCAGCAAAGACACACTTACTGCAAAACAAGGAGGTACAATACTCTGTGACTGAGAACCTCTGTGCAGTTCAGGATGGGGCCTAACCTTACCTACCTGGAAGCACCCCAAATAGAGGTGCTTGACACAGTCACTAGCAACGTCACTTGCTGAGACACAAGTCATTCAGGCAGTGACTCAATCTATTGCTTCGCCTTGGTTATCAAGGAAAAAATATTTCTGGGAGGGATGAATGATTGACGCATCCTATTGCCCACTGCATCCCAATCCACTGTGCTCTGCTCTGAGGATATGGGATTTGGGGAGCAGAGATGAAAGTCAACCTCCAGTCTCTGAAACTCTGGATATGAGAGAGCTGGACCAAGTCTCTTAACACCCACAGTCTGTAGCTTCCAGTCTTTGAATGAAGAGATAACCCTGTGCATTGGTCAGTGGGGAGGCCGGACACACGGGTGCAGTAATCAGCAGCTGGAAGGGTCTTTGCAAATGTGGGTTGCTGCTGTCACTGTCATCCTTGCTGGGAATCTTCTGACACCTCTCTGTTAGACCCTCCCTAACCCACAGAACCTCTCCTTTTTTTTTTCATTCTCCCGTGCAAACTATTGATTGCAGCTGTATTATTTTGTTAATTTTTAGCACGGGCTGCTGATTCCTACTCTCTGTCACTTCATCCCATCATGCTCAAGGGCTTGTGCCTTCATTCCATTTTCCCATCCTCACTCTACCCATATACATGATGTCCACTCATAAGATAATAATATCCTTCTAGAACTGACTGTGTGCTACACAAGAAAAGGTCCCAGACCCTGGCTGGCTACTGGCTACATTATACCAGTCCGTTTCAGAGAGTTAATAGATGAAAGTGGGGTCACATGACTCAGCTTGAGCAATGAATACCTATTTTAAGATTCATATAGAAAAGCTCTATTTCTTTCTTGGGTTTGTGTATGTGTGTATTTGTACATGTGTGCATTTATGCATCCATGAGCTTGTGGAGGCAAGAGGCTGACATCAAGTATCTTCCTCAGCTGCTTTCCACTTTATTTTTTAAGCAGGGTCTCTCACTCAGCCTGAAGCTTGTCAAGTAGGCTCATCTGACTGGCCAGCAAACCCCAGGTTCTTTATCTCTCTGCCTCTCTAGCACTAGGGTTATGGGTGTGCACTGCATATACATGTTGGAATCTAATTCAGGTCCTCATGTTTACGTCGTAGTTACTTTAACAACTAAGCCCTCTCCCCAGCCTCTTCTCATGGGTCTCCTAATGCAGATGCTCTCTCTGCCTGGGAACAGCAATGAACTAACCCCGAAACGGCTTGCTGGATTCAGCCCATCCTGAAGTTTAATCTTTTCCTTAAATCTTCTAATTATGTGAGCCTGTTATGTTTGCATAAGACAGTTTGAATCTGACTGTTCTCATATGAACTTAGGACTGTGACAGTTGTTGTGGGAACTGGATCTGTTTAGCCAATGGCATTTGGGAGTGACTTGCCGTGGGCATGGTTTCCTCAAAGGAGAAGGATCGGAGGAAAAGGATCAAGGGATCGGGCGCCTGCTCTCTTCCGTGGTCGCAGCTGGAGCAGGCCTACTGGCTAGTCCTCACAGCCTTTGGGAGAGCAAAACAGCAGCAGCTGGATCAGCAGCATCTGCATTGTTCTGTATTCATGAGTTTGCTCTTTATCACACCCCTTAATAAATTGTTAAACAGAGTTTTGTGGGTTCTCACTTCAGACAGTCGCAGTAGTTCCATCCCAAGGGATTACAGGCCTTCTTCACCCTCCGTAGTCACAGCTGCAGAGTCCAAGCTTTAAGAGAGGGCCAAAGTTGAGGGGGCAACATGAGTATCTATAACCCCAACTATCAAGATGCCAAGGCAGGAGGATCACAAATTTAAGGCCAGCCTGGGCCCAGAGAGAGTTTTAGACCAACCTATACAAATGTGTCAGGACTCTGTCTCAAAATTAAAAGCAACAAGGACTGTGGTGTGGTACAGTGATATACCCAGGGCACCCAAAAGAGAAGGGCAGGGTTCAATGTATTTCCCAAGGTCAAGCATCAATTCTCTGCTTCCACCATCTGAAAGCAGCTACCCTTAGCGAGTGGCACTGTGCACCTAGGAAAGGTCGCTGGTCTACTGTTGACCCATTATCTTTGAACTGACTTAGCTGGAGGTTCTCCAGTGATTTCTCATAGCCTTGGGGAGTGTGGTTTTAGAAGCTGCCCTTCACTCCTCGAGCAACAAGGCCAAGACTTACAATGAATGGCCTGCGTGAAGTACACTGTGTGAATCAATGAGACAGTTCCAAGTTCTAGAGCAGAAGGCACACCGAATGCCTCTGCAAAACATGTGACCTTGTGTCCTTCCGAGTTTCCAAAGAAGAAAGCATTATGCGTGCTGGAGGGAGGCAGGTGAGAATAATCCTAATCTATTGCAAGAAATGTGACCTTGTGTCCTTCCATGTTCCCAAGGAAGAAAGCAATGTGCACATTGGAGGGGGAGGGGCAGGTGAGAAGAGTCCCAATCTATTGCTTGTTTTCCCCATTGGCTGAAAATGTGTAGCAATGCCTGCTGACCACACTGAAGGCAGAACTCTCCATGTTCAGGCTCTCCAACGAGAGTGTCTGTCCTTTTCTGGCTAATATTTGAAAATGCAACCCAGACATGAACATTTCAACACTGCCTGCATATATCTCTCCATCAGAACCTAGGGTAGTGGAGGTTGTTGGGTAATAAGCGTATTCGTAAAGTGCAGGTAGGGGGCCACACTTCCAGGGTTCATATTCCAGCAATACAATTACCAGCTGTGTGACCTCAGGCAAGTTAATTAACCTCACTCGGATAACTCTGTACATCTGTCATACATGGCTCATCTGAAGACCTCACAGGAGGGTTCTGAGAATTAAATCTCACGATGTAGTGCCAATCAAAACAAAAAACAAAACAAAAACATTGGGCTTTCTGCTGCTGCTGCTGTTATTAATAACTGTATTATCAATGTGACTTAATTTGATCACCTGGGATTCTTCTGTCAGATGTTCATGCCTATAGGATCTATGGACATCATAGGTATGGCCACTCCTATCACTAAACAGTCCCCAGGATGTTTTACTTTTCAAATGATTTCTTTACTTCTCTCAGCTGTAACGGTCCCCAGCTGTCATGAGCCTGGATGGAGAGTCCAGTTCCCGTGTAGCTTGTGAGTGACACAGCAGAAGTCCTCTATCAAGCACTGCAGTAACTTCCTGGACCACTAGGGGGCCTCTCCTTACAACAGGGGTTCAGAGCCATGCTGGGCTACCCCCCCCAATAGGTTTGAAGGTCTGTCAGACCATCTCTTACTGCTGTGGTTTTCCCTAACCTGACATCTGATGTTATCCACAGTGGCATTCCAACCTTATGAGCACCTAAACCTACACGTTACCCTACACAAACCAGCATTCTCAAATACATAGTCTCATTGCTTCCCAAACAGGTTTCTGGTCCCTGAATCTCTGTGCCTTTATAGTTTGAAATTGCCCTCCAGCATCTGCCTGACCCCTCAACACACACACCTTCAGTCTTTTGTCTACCTGTCTGAGTTCTGTTCTGCCCTGAACAGCAGCCAAGGCCTGCCTCTTTAGACTAGTGACTAGGGACCCCCCCATAACACACTTTAAGCCACTCAGTTCTACATCGATAGCATGATCTGTTTTAATGCATCACAGCCAGCCTTAGACATTGTTGGTATTGTGACTTCATAACTCTATTTAACCTATCACCTGTGGGTGTGAGAGATGTTTGTGCCTCATCCACTGGGCTGTAAATAACCCACTGAGGTCACATCTGTTTGGGTACCCCACATGAGAGCCCCAAAACAGCATAAGGGAGGTCTGAACATTTAATGAGAGTCATATTACGTATTAAGCATAATTTATTTTGATGAACAAGCCCATTAGATAGAAATTTCTAAACTACTTATAGAAATTGAGCCTGGGTGGGGATAGACCTGGTCAAGCGCCTTACTGTTAGCCAGCCCCAAGCCCACTATTCAGATCCCAGTCTGACCCAAAGCCACATCTTTTTGCCCCATTATTTCACACCCATCCAACCTTGCGAGCAGTAACAACTACTTAGGGGTTACTTGACTGGCTAAGGAGCAGCACATACAGGGCATATAGGCTCAAACTACCAACCACACAGTTGCCTGTATCACCAAGCCTCAGAGCGCCAGGCCCTAGGTGTAAACAAAGCTCAAAAGGTAGGCAGCTCACTAACAAGCCAGGGTTCCCAGACCACTGGTCTCATGGTTTGAATGTGAAATGTCCCCCTCAGGCTCACATGTTTGAACACTTGGTCCTGAGCTGTTGCTACCCATTTGGGAAAGCTGGACAATCTTTAGAAGGTGGAGCCTCTCTGAAGGAAGTGGGTCACTGGGAGAGGGTCATGAGGCTTTATACCCTGGCCCTATTTCCTGATTGCTATCTGCTTCCTTATTGTCAATGCCATGTGACCTCTACCCTTCTGTTTCTAATGCCATAATGCAATAATCCCTTCAAACTGTAAGCCAGACCAAAGCCTTCCTCTCTTCAATGGCTTCTGGTCAGATGTTTGCTCAAAGCACCAAGGAAAGTGGTTGTTCCTATTAAAAAGCCTTCTTCCCCATATTCTAGCAGCTCAGAAGCTACCTGCCCATCCTCACCAGATGCTGGCCTCAGGTGGACACCTAGGAGTCATACGAATCAAGATTCTAGCTATGGGTCCTGGACACAATGCATGCGTTTTCCCTCCCAGCAACTTTGTTATTCCAGGGCTATGAAAATTCATTTGGCCGTGATATTATAAAATACACCACAAACAACTGGATTTCATTTCCAGCAGCATAAATTAACAAATTGCACGTGTGCACTTGGCATCTGCTAACCTAATAATTAAGATATTAAAAAGTCACCTAATGACACCAGCATTGAGATAATAGGATAATTGTTACAGTGTTTTAAGGAAAAAATAAAGGCACACCATCGAGTCATCCATGCAGCTCCCCAGATGGAAGAGTGCCTTCGGGGAGCAAGGAGCATGGTGCTTGGATTAGCAGCGCCGCACAGAAAGCAACCACTGCTGTTATGTAACCAAACCCTGTGCATACAGTTGTCAGTCTGGGTAAATTTAACTCTGCAGGTTGAAGGCAGAGCTTGCTTGCCAGAGCAGAGCTTCAAAACTAAAGAGAATTTAAAGACATAGTGCCCCGTGGACCATAGAGAACGCTGACTTGGGAAGCTGATAAACAGCCCAATACAGCCTTCCTGGGCTACACTGGGACATTAACCTCCCCCTCCCCATAATAGCCGGCTTGAAAACAATGAAAACTGACAGGAACATGGTTGTTCAATAACAAAGCTGTCTGCGTTTTCCCTCTTCCTGCGTGGCAATAAAGGCACTTAGGGAACCTAATGTGCCTCGGAAGGAAAGCACTGAAACCTAGAATCGGGGGAAGGCTTTAATAACAGGTTGCTTTGCAGAGGGAGAGAGAAATAGAGAGAGAGAGCACTTAGATACTTAGATCTAGGCAAGGGCTCGACTGCTTCAGTGGCATGGAGAAAGCTGGCAGGAACAGGACCCTGCACCATGGCTGCAGGCTCAAGAAGGGATCCTTTACCTCTCTGCATCTCCGCTTTGCCAAGCACACCAGTTCCCCCCTCCCTCTGCTGGTACCAGCAGATTCATTAAAGGCAGGAAACACCTGTGAAGGTAGAGCCTCTTTCTAACAGATTCTGCCAGATGAAGCTGATGGAGGACATTCCCAGGAAAGTGTCAAGATGTCAAAACACATCAGTCCAGTGGATCATGCCACCCAGACTCTTGCCTCGCCAGCAGAACTCATTATGAAGCAGGGGTCCCTGGTCACCAGACAAGGTACAAAATTAGTGGAGACCAGGAACTTCTACTTAGAAGGGGCATGTGTATCTCCTGCCCAATGGTGAGGGGTTTAAACAAGAACCCCATACCACTCACTGAAGGAAGACCCCCCCAGTGAGGGCAAGGGAAGACTGACAGTTGCATTAGAGGTTTTTTCTCTGTGCAATGGGGAGACGGAACTTGCAAAAATGAGAATAGATTTGAAGAAGTGTTCAAATGACCCAGAGCATCTTGAAGACGGCACCTTGTTTTATAAATGCATCAGGAACAGGCTAAGAGGAGTAATCAGGGCGCTTATTTACACACAATCTCAAGGGGTGGCCAAAAGTCTCAGGAGGCAAGATACACAACACTCTAGTGTATTAGTTTAAAAATTAGTACAAATGTTGGGGCAGGAGGGTGATGAACGAAATACTCAGATTATATGGACAGAGAATAGCAAGCAGTATATGACTGAGGAACCAGAAAGGGTATTTCTTTTTAAAGAATGGGTTTCAAGGCTGGAGAGATGGCTCTGTTGGTAAACTGCTCACTGCGCAAGCATGAGGCCCTGCATTCAATCCTCAGCATACATGGAAAAAGCTGAAAACTTATAATTCCAGTGCCCACGGAGAAAACAGGAGGACCCTTGGGGCTCACCAGCCAGAAAATGGAAAGTTCAGTGAGAGCCTGTCAAAAATAAGACAGAAAATGATCAAAGATGACTCAAGGCATCAACCTCGGGCCTCCACAAATGCACCTACATGCATGTGTGTGTGCACACACAAACACACAGGCACACATGCACATACACACATGGAATTAACTTTTTACGTGTCATAAAAGAGTGGATCCAGTGGTCCCAGAAACCAGCTGAACATGCATAGGAAAAGTGTTCTCTGAACCCTGAAAATCCTACACACAGAAACTGACAAGTCTAGTCTCCAAGCATCAGAAGAAAGAAAAATCTCCTTAGGACCCCTGAAGCTTAGCTGGACTCCCCAGCACCTGCCCCTCCTCCAGGCCTCCCAGCCAGGGCTGTTGCCTGACTGGCTTCTGCTACCAAGGGCCTCATGCTCAAAACCTGATTTCCCCAGAGCTGAGCACTTCAGAAGCACCTCAGTCACACAGATAGAAAGAGTGTATTCCGAGCAAACTACTGGACTGAGGTGGAGTTTATCAAAGCAATTACAGTGAGATGTTCTGGGCAGGGGAGGGATGTAATCATGTATGACAGGGATTATCAAAACTGCTTACACAGGGAATCAGAAAACTGATAACAAGCTGACAATGGCCTCTACCTGACTGAGGGATTCCAGGCTCCGCTCTCCCAGGTTTGTCAAACAGAAAGTGCAGCAGAGGTTGAACTGTGGAGAGCCGCTGGGCCGTGGGCACACTGAGCGAAGGCTGATGATGGCCTTCCAGTGGAGCAGAGGAATCTTGAAGGAGCTTCCCTGGGTAGCCTCAGCTGGCCCCATTTGCAGGAGCTATGAAGCTATTTACTCTCACACTGCTCAAAAGCAATTTTATTGGTCCCAACCTCGGATACTACAGAAAAGTCAGTTGCAGGACCAAGGAAACGGAAAAATCTGTCTTCCTTCCTTCTTTTCCCTTCCCTTCCCTTTTTGTATATGTGCTGGGGGTATGTGTATGTTCATGTCTGTTCATGTGTGTATGTGCATATGTATGCATGTACGTAGAGGCCAAAGGTCAATCGTTGGAAGTCATCTCTCAGTAGCAGTTCACCTTGTATTTTGAGAGAGGGTCTCTCTGTACCCTGGAGGTCATCAATAGGTTAAGGTAGCTGACCAACAAACTAGGAATCTGCTTATCTCTGCCTCCCTTGGGTTATACATTTTAACCACCATACCTGGTTCTAGAAATTGAACTGGGGTCCTTCTGCTAATACAGCAGGTGTATTACCAACTGAGCCATCTCTAAAACCCTGGCATGAAGAAACTCTTTGGGGAATAAAAAGAGATCTAAGGAAGTAAGGCTTATACATTGTGACAAGGCCTAGAGTCTGTCAACGCTACCCAGAGGCACTCTGTACTTTTGAGTAAAGGGCTTCCTGAGCACTAGCCTAGCACTGCCCCTAGGGGTCAGGGAGTTGGGTTGGTGGGTTTGGGGGGGTCTTCCTTTATAAAAGAAGTGCGCGTGTACTGAGAAGGTCTGTACCTTCTTTGGATTGGGAGGTCATCAGGGTAGGCACAGGCATGCAGAGTAGGGTCATCTCATACCCCAGAGCAGAGAGCAATGTACTAACTTTCTGGAACACAGAGTCACTGCAGGATGCATAAAGCCCAGAGCAGATGCAAACTGCAGGAGATATACCTAATGAATCACAGACAGACAGCACACCGAAATAGAGGCCCCAAATAAAGCCGCCGACCTGGAAAAGGCAACAAATACCTACATTTGCAAGGAAGAGCTGCCTCTTCTCTCCTCTTCCTCCTCATACCCTCTCTGCACCCTGTTTTTCCCTCACCGTGTGGCGCCTGCAGCACCCCTCCCTCCAAGTTCAGCTGACTTGGGACCCAGCTTCGACTTTATCAACGCCAGGGACAGCGGTGATTTGCATCAAGTTCAATGCTGTCCTTTTGGCAGTTGTTGCACTTAATTGAGTGAAAAAAAAGCTGTCAGTCGAAGGCCCCAGTCCCAAGGTAAATTCACTCTGAACTAACCATCTGCCAGGACTTCTCCCAGGGTACGCCACACTTACCATCTAGAGGATCCGATTCACAGCCTCATAATTAGATCATTCCTGAATTAAATTGACAGTCCCAGGGAAAAGAAAAATGCAGAGTGTATTTGGAGACCAGAAAGCAGAAGCCGACTTGTCTTAACAAATGCGAGACTATGTATTTTTCTTTTCCCCTGCGCTAGACTGGCACAAAGAATGACTTTCCTCAACGGTTCCTTCACAGCAATTGTTATCTTCCATGCCACCTTCATGATTCCCTTTTGGGTTTTTGTTTGAAAAGATGAGGCACATCTTGAAAGTAGCTCAGACACACAGAGGACAGTAGATACAGCAGGTTGGACCCAGGGCCCAGGTAAGATCAGAGCCCACTGGCCAACCTTATCAAATGCCGGGAGCGCCTGCAACTCAGTGTACATCTGCCAATCTGCTGCGTGTTCAGAACTAAAGTATTAAGGGCTGGGGTGGAAGCGCAGTTAGTAATGAGGACTTGAGTTTGATCCCCAGAACTCACATTTCAAAAAAAAAAAAAGTCAGGTGCAATGGAGGACTTTTCTAATCCCATTAATGGGGAGGCAGACAGGACGATGGCCAGAGTTCACTGTCCATGCACTGGTCAGCCAGCCTAGCCTACTTGTGGAGTTCTAGGCCAATGAGCTGCCCTGTTTTAACAAAAAGAAGAAAGGAGGGAAAGAAGGAGGGAGGAGAACAAGGGAGGAAGGCAGGGAGGGAAGAGGGCGTCGAGGGATGAAGGGAAACAGTGAATGGTGCCTCAGAAAGGCCACTTTAAAAGTGCCCTCCAGTTTCCACAAGCATGAGCACACACATGCACACAAGCCCACACAAACATGCAGCCACAGGTG
>LOJH01003057.1:21845-33400 GCA_001685095.1 Ellobius talpinus | reverse complement strand
ATCTGGGTTGTTTCCAGGTTCTGGCTATTACAAATAATGATGCTATGAACATAGCTGAGCAAGTGTCCTTGTGGTATATGATTGAGCACCTTTTGGGTATATGCCTAATAGTGGGATTGCTGGGTCTTGAGGTAGGTTGATTCCCAGTTTCTCTGAGAAACCACCATATTGATTTCCCAAGTGGCTGTACAGGTTTGCACTCCCACCAGCAATGGAGGAGTATTCCCTTTACTCTGCATCCTCTCCAACATAAGCTGTCATCAGTGTTTTTGATCTTAGCCATTCTGACAGGTGTAATATGGTATCACAGAGTCATTTTGATTTGTGTTTCCCTGATAGCTAAGGATGTTGAGCAATTCCTTAAATGTATTTTGGCCATTTGAGGTTTTTTTTTTTTCTGTTGAGAGTTCTCTGTTTAGATCTGTACCCCATTTTTAAATTGGATTAATTGGTATTTTGGTGTATAGTTTCTTGGATATCAGCCCTCTGTCAGATGTGGGGTTGGTGAAGATATTTTCCTAGTCTGTAGGCTGCTGTTTTGTCTTATTGACTGTGTCCTTTGTCTTATAGAAGCTTCTCAGTTCCAGGAGGTCCCGTTTATTAACTGTTGTTCTCAGTGTCTGTACTACTAATATATCATAGTTTGACACAGATTTGAGCTCTTGACCTTAAGGCTTGTCTCTGCTAAATTAAATCATCTAGCTGGGAAGTGAGCCAAGGCCACTGCTTTCCAGTCTGGCTGGTTGTTTCTCTGTTCTCCTTGGGATCCATGAACAGATTCTATTTTCTTTCTTCTAGCCCTCTTGTGGTTAGGTGGAGCCTTGTGTCTTAGGATAGCAAGTGAATGAATGGGAGATGGGACCAGTTCACAGTTTTTCCATCTACAAAGCTTCCTCCAGCTCTTTCTTCTCTGTCCTACAGCCGTATGGTCAGGACTCCGAAGACACAGAGGAGGACACAATCAAGTAATAGAAATCTATTATGGTCAGACACTGAGAACTTCTTGAGGACCAAACCTAGGGTCTCGTGTATGCAAGGCAAGGCAAGGCCAGCCCTCCACCACTGAGTCTCAGCTCTTGAGCACTGGGATTATGGGATGTTTGTATAATAGTTCAGTTCATATATTGTCTTCCTCCGTTGTTTTCTGTCACTAGTAGTTCTTATAAAACATTTCTCTCCCTCTCTCTTTCCCCCGTCTCTCTCTTCTTTCTTACCTGTATTTATGTGTGTTTCTTCATGCGTGTGTGTGTGCCACATGTGAGCAGTAGGTACACACTGAGACCAGAAGAAGAAATCAAATCTGCTTGAGCAGGAATCATGGGTGGACATGTGCTGCTCGATATGTGTGTTAGGAGCCCAAACCGGGTGCCCTGAATGAAGAATACACATAACTGCTGACCCAGTGTTTAATTCACTGTCATCCTAAATGAAATAAAGTTAAGGATCCCAAGCTCTGCTGTAGGGCATAAATTAGAAGTTAAGCTGTAAAGGTGCTGGGGATTGTGAAGGGTGTGGGCACACCTGCCGAGAACGGGGGCTTTTAGGTAGTTTTTTATCCACATCACCCATTATTAGGCTAACAACAGCTTAAACCTGATGTCTCAATTCCATTGGCCAGCAGAGCCTTTTATGTTTATTAGAATGCCCTATCTTCAGCCAGGTTGTGATGGCGCATGCCTTTAAACCCAGCACTCGGGAAGCAGGGGCAGGCTGATCTCTATGAGTTTGAGACCAGCCTGATCTATAAGGGCTAGTTCCAGAACAGCCCCAAAGCTACAGAGAAACCCTGTCTCAAAAGAAAGGAAGGAAGGAAGAAAGAAAGAAAGGAAGAAAGGAAACCCTATCTTACCCATGTAGATATATTTCTGTATATTTATTGAGTTTTTTGTATATGACATGTCAAACTTAGCTGTGGGGTAGGAGATAATTAAAGGGAGGTTTTGTTGGGCTCAGTACTTATATCTGACAGCAGTGGAAAGGAGCATTAATTCAGAAGCAATAAGAAACTAACCTAGGTTTAGTTTATTATATTGTCAAAACATACTCTTTTCCTCACTCTTTCCCCAAGTCCTGATTCTTTGCTTTTACAAATGAAACACGAGTGAACTGTGACATTTCTAAGAAGCTTTAGTAGTGTTTCATGGCTTATTCTCCCACAGGAATGTCCTGTTGGGAGTCTGTTACTCTCTCTGATATGCATCATGCAGAGGGAGAGAGATGGCACTTATGGGTTCCAAAGATTTTAATAATTCACCAAATAGCAGATCACTGATCGATCAGGGCTGCAGGACAAAGACTTGGGAGCCTTGTTTCTTTTGACAACGCTGAGCAGGGTAGAAGCCGGGTTTATAAGCACAAAAGTCAAGGTACAGTTACAATCTTCACTGATCAGAAGTTAAAAATGAGGGACTTTCCTTGTGTTGTCCATCATTGTCAATCAATATACAATGCAAGTCTTTCAGGCCATCTAATCAGATTGATTTGTTCCTTCTGTTGTTAACAATAGCCTTGTTTCTAGAGAACTAAAGATGCATAATGACTATTTCTGGGGTTTAGGGAGGAGGCCGGTCAGCCATTGGAAAGCTCTCAGCTCCCGTAGGGCTTACAAACCTGAACTTTATTTCACCCTACAGGTAAAATGGAGTCTGAAGTCAAAATGGCAGTACTCAGGCCAAGGTGCTTCTGTCTGTCTCCTTCAAGTATTCTCCTTTCACCTTGGTCACAGTGTGAGGAGTTTGCACAGCACAGCTTCAGACTCTGTGAAGCGTCTGTTTCAGCACAGTCTAAATGTTGATGGTTAAAATCACTAAGAACCTGGTGACCTTTGTTCCTTCCATGTAGCCCAAATTGACTAATACACTGAGGGACAGCACAGGGTAGGAGGTTATAGAACTGGGATTTGAATCCAGGAAGTCTGATTCCAGAGCCCTTACTTATTACCCATCATGTGTAGGTGGGGGGATTTCCTGGCCTTTGTGTGTAGGACAGACTGGAACAGGGAGCAATTAGAGACAAAGAGAACATTTAGGGACAGCCTAAATGAATGGTTATAAGAATTTGGAAGATGATGCTTATTTAGGGACCATGATTTTTGTTGAGTAGGTGCCTCCTACATAGTACTTGAAAGATGAACGAATCAGCTTTTCTGACCTAGGTGCCAGTAAGTTCTCCTGTCACCCCCATACTTGGAGGAATCATTGTCTTTACTGTATTTGCTTTGCTCACAGATCATTGCTGGCAATGTCCCTGAGTCATAGACTCCCAGAGGTTGGCCCTCCGACAGGAAGAGCTCAGCTTACACTACCCAAAACTCTTGTGCTAGGCCTCCATCAGCTCTGTAGTACTCTCTTTTGCCTTATCCTTTGTGGATCTGGTCTGTCATTTGAAATTTAATTCATTCTTCCTCCACACTTATCATGTGCTATGGAAAATCTTGGTGCTGTCTTTTACTTGCCTGTTTTCTCACTCACCCAGTCTCTCATACCTGGCAAAGAGGATGGCACAAGAGGCTATTAAAATATAAAAAAACCATATAAACTTTTAAAGAACACACACACATATATGTATGTATCAACACAAGTATGGAATATGCAGTGTGCACAAGTCCACTAAAGATGATTTTCTTTTTGTTTTATGTTTGAGCAGGTAAAAAGCATCTATTAATGTTAAAGTTTATTTGGACTCTGTAACTGAATTATAATATAAAATCTCTATTCATGCCATAGGAAAGAGTAGCATATAATAATAAGTCATGAGGACTCTGTAGTTAACAAAATTTATCATATCTCATCTAGTCTCAGAGCTGTTCCCACAGTAGAGGAATCAGCATATGCATCACCTGTCCTGTAGTCTTTCTTGGTTTCTTCTTCATGTTTGTAGCCAATTTTTTGGTTTCTCAGGAGGTCCCCCCAATAAAATTTGATCTTTATTAATTTTGAAGAGAACCATAACTCTTTGTTTCCTGTGAAAAGAGAGGCATAATCTCTCCCCCAATACAACATATTTTCTGATTTCCACTTTGGAGTTAAGGCATTCTTAAAATATATAGGTTGGGTTAATTTAGCAGTTTCCATAATCCAATGACTCTCAGCAGCTGTTGGCTTTTATACAATATCATCTAAAAAACTGAAAGTCAACTAAGTACCATACGGGATCCAGACACCCTGCGTACTTTCCGTCTTTACGTGGCTTATTTTTTATATTTATTCTTTCTTTACAGACTTTATTATTTTTAAACTACTTATTTTTTTTCTATGACTGTCTATACCCATTTTCTCTCATCAGCATCTAAGGTTTCCATGTCTGGACCTGGCTTTTCTAAGAATTCTGTAGGATTCTCTGACCACGTGAGACAAATCTTAAATTGCCATGTCAGTCACTGTGTGGCTTAGCTTAGTGCATGATGCTGACACATGGTGTTGGTGTCTGGCTCCAGCCTGCATGCAGCAGCGGGGTGGGGGGGGCTGCCTAAGGAACTGCAGAACTAGGAATCCACATCCAGATCCTTGTCCAGAACTCTTCATAGCTTTCTCAGGTCCTATGTTTACATATTTGAGCCTCTACATTGGATGCCTTATGTATGAGTCTTTTTCTGTCCCACCAGCCACTTTCAACTAATGACACAGAGATTTCTTATTAATTATTAAAGCTTGGCCTTAACTTAGGCTTGTCCCACCAGCTCTTCTAACTTAAATTAACCCATTTGTTTTAAATCTGTGTGCTATTGTGTGACTCATTACTTATTCTCTGTACTGCCCATGTTACTTCTTTCACATCTGACTGGTGACTCCATTTTTCTTCTTCCCAGAGTTCTCTCTGTCTCTGGAAGTCCTGCCTAACATCTTCCTGCCTAACTATTGGTCATTCAGCTTTTTGTTACACCAATCACAGCAGTACACTTTCACATAGTGTACAAATATTCCACAACAGAGGAAGAAGGTCTTTAGTTTTATAAATATTTTTTTTTGAAAATTTAGTGTCTTTGGAATTTGGGGAACACAGGTCAGTATTTCAAGTCTCTATTCTTTGATGACTAAATCCTCATGCTAGGATAAGACTTAATAGAACTAAAACCCATGACTTCTCCAAGTTGATCTAAACAAACCTACAATATAAGTAATTAGAAAAAATATAGGAAATGGAGAAAGAATAAGGAAGGAAAGATTGTAGGCTGTGAGGAATCAGTGAGGAAGAAATGAGGATGATGGGAAATAAAAACATCTCAATCTTGTCCTGCATTAAAAACAAACCATCACATAAAAACTTAAATGATGATACCTATGCTGCTTTCTGTTCAGAAAACGGGTGTGATAGATTTAACTGTAATTCTTATAAGAATTTTTTAAAATACCTGATACAGTCTTGAAGAACCCAGCTAAATTTTACAAGAGGTAGTTTAGTTTAAAGAATTTATTTCTAGTAGGTAAGATGCCCTTCATAATAATGGTTCCTATAATAAATGATAATAGAACATTTAGGAAGAGTTGGTGAAGTCCATGAGATTGTAATAGATATGGTTTCAGAAGGAACAACAGCTCACTCCCGTAGATGTCTCGTAGGTGCTGGATTTTAACCCTTGTACTTTGGCTGGAGCGTATACAAAGATGAGAGAGAAACAGGCTTTCATGGGCTGTGGAATCACCCAGTAGATTAGAAAGAGCAGAGTTCATGGTGGGAATGCTGGAAGATTTCCTGGATGACGTGAGGGTGTGACGAATTATGAATGAATGGCGTTTTATCCCAAGAAAGGAAAGACCTCTGAAGAACTGAGGGTTTCTCAGAATGTTAGCGCTGATAATAGAAAACAAGAAGCAGTGAGACCAGGAGATTTGAGAAGTTAGCAAGAACCTCTTGGCGACTTTATGTGACAGGACATTTAAGGAGGATGCTAGCTCACAATAAGTCACACAAGCTCAAACCCAACACCTTTCAATTTATCAGCAAGTCAGACTCATGTCGGATGCCGCTATCAGCAGGAGGCATTTCTTCTGTTTTCACATTTATACATGTCTTATTCATTTATAAAATAGCTCATGGGTCACCGTGTGTGCGGTAATTGTACATTATAAGAATTCAAGCATCAGAGAAATACATATTTAAATATTAAATGCAAGGCAAGGACACTTCACACATATTGAAAGGAAGGACCAAATGTTTGCATGTGAGACACATCCTTTCTTTGTGCTTCCTTACATTCTTTCTCCCTTATTCCCTTCGGTTCCACCAGCATTCTGTGGTTACAATATATGCCAAGAACAGGAATGTAATGCTAAACAGAAATAGATAGACGTTAAATGATAATTTAATCAATTGCAATTAAATAATTAATCCCTAAAACAACTATAAGCTTCCCCATGGACAGGCAGGGCATCTGCATGACTGACAGGAATAATGGAAGCTAATACATGAGAAAAGGCGGAGTTGATTATGAGAGGTGAGGAAGACACAGACGTAGTAAGAAGCTGGAGACAGTGCCTCTGTCTAAAGGATGTGAGCAAGGGTAGAGAGACAGGAGAACTCCCAAGGACAGCATGGGGCAGCCCTCTGCTCCCAGAGTCAGTGCCCAACACTACCATAGCTTCGTGCATTTCTCCATGTGGAGGTCTTCCCAACCACATGTAAATCCACCATTTCTTCTTATGGCTGCTCTTATTTTGGTACATTCAGTGGGAACTACTGGGAATTTTATTCCTTGCGCTTCTTTGGTCAGGTAATTAACTTGGGCTCCCTTATTCAGAACTTCTTCATTACAAATCAACCCAGAGTGGACAGACCAGGAAGGGACCCAGCTTCATTTCTCTGTGTTGACTGTATTATGCATCTCTTAATTCCAATACACCTAAAACAGGTGTACTGAGGCCGTTTTACCCTTTTTATTGGGTAGTTTCCACAGCTCTCTACCATCAGCATCAATGCCTTTAAGACACTGCTTCTGATTGGACACATCAGGCAAGCTGGGCCCCAGGAATTTGAATATAAACTTGTTGTCCCTGGCAGCGGACCAGGCACCAACTCTCTACAGGCTGTTTCTCCTCGCCTATGTTTAACAGCCACGTTGTTACGCAGGGTTTAGTCCAGCAGCTAGTGAGCAGAAAGAGGGACGTGGAAGGACGAGGATGAGTCATATTCTCAGACTTCGGAACACTTTCTTATTTTGTCTTCTGCTCCAACCCAAGTCACACTTAATTGGAGAACATCACAAAGCCAAGATGACTGATTCAGAATTCAGAAACCTCGAGCTGGCATTCAACGCTGCTCAGACATCCTATTTTCTCCACCTCTGTGAGATGACTGTACCATATCATCTTCCTCCCACCAATAACCTAGACTCATACTTCATTGAGAAAATAGAAGTCATTGGGAATGATCTCATCCATCTTCCTACCACTAAACCTCTCAACTCAATGCTTCTGTATAGAAGTCTTCTTCTGTGATGGACATGGTCCCCCTCCTTCTACCAGGAGCCTTTCTCCTCTTGGCCCCTGGGTCTCATGACCTCAAAGTTTATCAGACACCCAGTATCTTGTTCTTACTTTTTCCTAATACAACATCTTACTGTTACCCAGTCTTTTCTTTTAAAAATTTTCACACAGCTGTGAGTACCATTGAAGTCTTTGTCCATTTTTTCCCTTTATGAACTGATTCATGATTATCCAAGCTCTATATTTACCACATCATTTTTTTTGTACTGTTGAATTCAGTTCAGCATGCCTCTCTGTGTCTGCTATCCGGAACTGCCTTCATGGAGGTCAAGAGCAACCTTCAAGTAGTCGAATGCGGTGGATGCCTTCTTGGCGACAGTTTCTTCGCTTCCCAGTAGTCTCTGTCAAAGTGGAAACGCTGCCTGCTAGAAGCACGCTTGTCTTTTGTTTCCCTCCTTCACGTTCTCCTACTTCAAAGCATCTTTTTATTCAGCCACCCCTACAATGCGAACATTTCTCAGAGCCTGGCCTTTTCCTTATCCTTAGTCTATCTTCCATCCATTTCTAATGCTTAGCAGTCTATGGTTTAAGACCTGGTATCTCTAATGAGTGTCACACTCATATCTTATTTCTCGAATTTTCACTTGTATCAATTATAAGTATCAAGTGCTCGATGTCCAACAAAAATTGATCGTTGAGCAATTTTTTCCTCACTGACTTGAGAGATTCTCCACCCAGTTGACTAAGATAAAACCAAAGACTCATTATTTACATGAGACCCTAGTAATTGCCAGTATTTAATCTGTCTCTATGAATTTGTGTATTTTGCATTGGTTTCTCATAAGACAGATCCTATGGTATGTAGTGTTTTGTGTTGTGCTTCATAACTAGTGTAGTTTGACATTTCTCTCCCACATTGTAGAATTTCATTCCTTTTGGTAGATGAATCATAATGAATGGTCCATAGTATGTACAATTATTCCTTGGCATCTATCTGGAAAGGGTTCCAGGATGCCTTTGAGGATCCAAAATCTATAATATTAAAATTCATTCTCTAAAATGATGTCATATTTACATACAATAGAGGCATATACCTCTGTATGATTTAAATCACCACAGATTATAATACTTACTGTGATGTAGATCTTTTAAATCACTGTTATACTGCACTTGTTATGAAACAGTAACAAGAAAAAAACATCTGCACATGCTCAGTATAGAGGTTTTACTGAATATTTTGGATTCATGACTGATTAAACTAGAGGATACAGAATTCATGGATGTATGCCACAATTTGTTCATTCATATGGGGACTTAAATTGTTTAAATCATTTAAATGTTTGAATTGTCTAAGACCCCTTCTTCATATCCCTTCTTTTTTCTTTTACATACAATCCACCAGGAGTTCCAGTTGGTCCATGATCAGAGGCCATATTGATCCATCTCTTTCATCCCAGCAACGTGCCCCCCTCCTAGGGCAGACCTCAGAATTTCTATTTAATTTTACTAAATGTTTTTTTCTCTTTGTGTCCTTTTGATTCCACTTTCTCCTGGGCTCCAGTTGTTTATTGTCTCAACACCAAGAGCAATAACCTTGTGATGATGAAATTTGTTGGCAAATGTGTAATATTTATGTTGCCATAGTTTATATGTGTGCATGTATTTCTTACTAAGACAGCTACTGTTCTATAGGTTTCCATGAAATAATTTATTTAAAAAGTAAAATGATGGAATAGGTATTGAATTACTATTGTTGTTCTCTGCAGATGTGAAAACACTAAGTCACCTATGATTTGACTTAACCAAGGTTTGAGCCTCCAGTAATCAACTTCAAGAAATCTTTGTGCTAAATTGTTTAAAGCACATCATGTCTTTCCATTTCTAAACACTAGCAAGTTCCTATTCCATTCATCTTCCAAGTCTTAATCTAGAGGCCCCAGATGATCTGGCCTTTGGCCTTGCACACTTTCTCCTAATCCCTCTGCTTCAGTGACTTCCTTCAGGTCTTCATTGCATCTAGCCCCCTCTGTCTTCATCACTATGCTTGCTTCTTTACCCTGAAACATCTATTCCTTCCTATCTCAGTCACAATGACATGGTCTTACCCCAGCCATGATCATTTTAATTTATAGTTATTATTATTATTTTGGTGGCTTCTCAAACCTCTATGGTACAAGCCTGTTGAGATCAAGGACTATGCTTATATGTTTATGTTTATTCTGGTCATAATTCTATCTCCTAAGTTTCTCATAGTTCTTGGCACAGGTTGGATGGATGACTGGCTTAGGTTCTATTTTGTGTGTGGAAAGAAGTGCAATGAACTCCTGAGACTTTTCCATCTTTGAGTATCTCTGCCATCATCCCCCTGCCTTCCTCCTGCCCCCTCAATGGGACAAAGAAAAAAATTGTCCGCAGTTCCAGATGTTGGAAATAACTGTCAACTTCCCTTCATTTGGCATGCATTGGTTGAATTTTTTTCCCTTGATCCCAGGGAAGATTAAACAGAACTTTCCCAACACTGTGCATTCTAGCAACATCTGGTCTCTTTGTGGTGTGGTTTCAAGTGTTTACTGGCTGGTGGCTCCCTGTTTCCCCTTCCACATCCCTATTTGTTTCTTTGGAAAAGCAATAACGCTCTGAGTTGTTGGAGCAGGCACCTGGCACCCTGGCCAGGAAGGACTGCTTTACCTTATAATTAGCCCATCATGGAGACAAAAATAACACCATGCCCCAGCGCAGCAATTGTAACATCAGAGGAAGCAATACAATACCCATCCTGTGATGACAGCCCACATTCTGCCAACACCATAGAAAATGAGTCCACAAATTGCCTACTCCAACTTCTCCCACGAGTCTGTTCCCAAAGATACCCTTGTGTCTTAATTCTGAAAGCCTATGTTTGGGGAGAGGAAAAGGCAGTGCTTATGGGGTGGCCTACGTCTAGTTTTCGGCCTCAAACCTAAAGTTTACAGACTGTTACTTAGGATAGAATCATGAAAATAACAGACCCCCAGACTCTTTTGACCTCCAGGGACTATAGAGGCAATTATAAAGATTTTCAAACCATTATGATTTCAGAGAGTTCCAGAAATTTGCTGACTTGTCCACGGTCATTAGCTAAGGTGTGAGAAACTACAGTTTCAATTCGTGTGTGAATGACTATATAGTCACGGTGATCCTTTAATGACATATAGTTTTCATGATTGGGGTCTTTAAAATTTGTTATTTATTGCACAAATTTATAAATACAGCCTTATAATTTACACATATACTATATAATCACCAAATCAAAGTAGTTAACAGTTTCCTCCAAAACTTTATAAATTTTTGATTAATGACTAATTTACTTGTTTATGCAGGATAACATGATATTTCAACTTATACGGTGCTCAAGTCAGGGTGACGAAGAGTCATCAGCACGCATTTGCAGCCTTTGAGTTTCTTCCTTCTACAGAATAGCAGAACTTACTCCTCTTATCTAATCATTATCCATCCTCCCTTTGCAGCTCTCCTCCGTTTCAGTCTCTACTAACTTTGATCCACTTATTTTGGGCATGTCTATATAAGAGAGATCATGAAATATCTGTTTTTCTCTGTTTGACTGATCTCATTACAGTAACGAAAAACATTTACCAAAATTCTATCTGTCTTGTTGGAAATGACAGGATGTCATTCTTTTTACAGACAAATAATATTACATTATCTACCCGTGTATCTGTCATCTATGTATGTATGTATGATCTATCTATCATTAGTCTATATCATCTGTTATCAGTTTATCGATCATCTATGTATCTATCATGTATCATATATGTACATATCTATCTACCTAGCTACCTATATATCAATGTATCATCTCTCATCTATCTATATCTACCTATGGTCTACCTATCTATCATCTATGAGTTACACATTTGTTTTCTCTATCTACCTACCATCTATTATCTACCTATGCATCTATCTATTATGTTATTATATATTTTTGTATGTATGTATATATGTATCTATCATCTATCTATGTATCTCTGTATCATCTATCATCTATATCTCTCTGTGTATCTGCCTATCTGTCATGTATGAGTCATGCATCCATTATCTATCTATCTGTATCTATCTCTATCTATCTCTCTCTCT
>LOJH01003057.1:5922-21486 GCA_001685095.1 Ellobius talpinus | reverse complement strand
TCTATCTATCTATCTATCTCTATCTATCATCTATCTATCATCTATCTATCTATCATCTGTTATATATCATCTATAATACATCATTTGTTATATTAAAAAAGTTGTTAATCCATCCACAAGTGCCTAGATTAATTCTGCTTCTTAGACGCTGTGAGCAGTGATGCAGCAATGACCATGGATATTGGCACAGTTTTCTCTTGCTGATATTCCTTTTGATGTATGCCTAGAAAAGGGATGGTTGGATGGTATGGTAGTTCTAATTTTTTTAAAGGAAACTCCATGCTGTTTTCCACCTTTCCTGTGAGGATTTACATTCCTTCCAAAGTGTGATAAAGATCCCCCTCCCTGCAATTCTCCTCTGATTTTTCTGGTGTTGGCCATTACAGTTGGCATCTCCCTCACAGCCTAGTTGAACATTTTCTCACAAATCTGTTATTCATTTGAATTTACTCTTTTGAAAATGGTCTGTTTATAGCCCTGGTCTATTTTTAAGCTCGATTATTTGTGATTTTTTTGAGTTTTAAAATTCTTTATATATTCTGGATATTTGGAGAGGCAATGTGATAGTAAGATATGTATTAGATGAATAGTTATTATTTTTTATCTGTTTTCAGGTTGCCTCTACAGTGTCAGCTGTTTCCTTCACAGTAAAAAGCTTCCTAGTTTGGTAATGATGCTGTCTGTCTGTTTTTGTGTTTGTTTCCTGCTTCTTGGGGATCAGGTCTTTGAAAGACCCGAGGCTTCTTATACAAATGTAGCCATCTCCCCAAATTCTTGCAGTAGTACCACATCTTAACATTTAGGTCTTTTGTCTGAGCGACCTTAGAACATTCAGCACTAAATGGGATGTCTTCGTCAAATCCTTCCTCTCAGGGTTCAGGGAACTCTGTAGAAGAGGTAGAAATATTATAACAGCCAATGGGAATGGAAGACACCAAGGCAATAAAGCCTTCTATACACAAAATGACCCATGCATATGAACTCACCCAGACTGGCACCATGTACAGAAGTCTGAGCTTGATGGAGTCCTAGTGCGAAGACCAGAAGCAGGAAGTAGACACATCTTCATCTCTAACTCAGCAGCTACCTTCAATTGATAACCACTCAAAAAAGGAAAATTTGTTTTCTCCCATGGAGTCTTATTGTGTGAAAAAAACACAGTTAAGGGCAGGCTTCATGCCCAGCAGTTAATGGAGAAAATGTCCAACAGAAAATGAACCCAATGGCCTGCTTAAAGTTTTTTTCGTGGGGGGTTTTTTTTTTTTGGTCACATGATGCATCATCTGGGCATTTTGTTCTTTTTCTTTGGCTCTTTTCCCACTATTCATTTGTTCATTCTGTCCTAGTCAGGTCTTTTTTTATTTTATCTTATTTTTATTACCATTATATATTTTTATAGAGTGGGAGATATGGGCCAAATTTCAATTACTTATGCGTAAGTATCTAATTTTAAGTAGTTTAAGTAACTAATAATTGTTTGCAAAACCTAATCTCAAATCTGGATCCATCTCGTATCATCAGTTCAGTCCACTGCAGCTTCTAAACATGCATTTGAGTTCTTGGTTAATTATTTAGTGATGACATTAATCTCATGTGTTTATTATGGGGTTTCTCTGTCTCAAGCGCTGTCCGCCCTTGTGTTATTTTTACAAACAAATCTCTGTGAGATAGATCCAATTATCTTCATCTTTTAAAAGAGAGAGGTGAGGTTAAAGAAGTTAATAGCTCATTAATTATAAAATGGGAGAGGATGAGCTATTGGACTTCCCACGGCATATTCATGTCCCCAGTGTTAATTGGCCTCCTATGCATTCGTTGCACTAATACAGTCTCCTGTCTACCTCTAGAAGTTAAGCAGATATCTGCAGGTTTTGGTTGTCAGTACTGATAGTTCTGCAACTTCTTGTAGCAATGCCCAAACCTGACTTTTTCACGGTGTCGTTTCGATAGCACAGATAGGCTGAAGGCAATGGAACAGGGATAATTGATACTCAAAACCAGAGACACTATCGAATGTGATGATTTGCACAAAAACACACCTATTGGCAAGTAGGAAAGGTATGAGAGCGCGGGGATGGTAGCGCACACCTGGAGTAGCAGTACTCATGAAACCGAGGCAGGAGGATTAATGATGCAGTAGCATGATGAAGATGGGGGAAATATTAAGAAGAAAAGGTTTGGGAGTTATGGACCCCATTATGAAACAGCTCCCCAAGTAAAGAAGCAATTAGTGACATCTTAATAAGGAAGTAATTAGTGACATCTTAGTAAAGAAGTAATTAGTGACATCTTAGTAAAGAAGTAATTAATGACATCTCAGTTTTGATAATACGGGTTCAAATACACAGAGGCAGTAAGTCTGTATGCTAGGCGCTGGCTGGCACATGACGTTTGCATAGACACCTGATATTTCTTAGACATGGATTTACTGCAGCAGGAAGAAAAGGTGGAGAGGAAACAGCATAAGCAGATGCTAAACGGAGCTACTTAGCTAGCCAGGGAGACATGGCAAGAGCCAGAAGCTGTGACAGAGCCAGTACAAGGAAGAGGGGAAGAGTCAGGCTTGGGGCAGGTGCTATGACCTCACAGTGAGCAGAGGCTGTGCACTGTAAACAACTCCAGGCCTTGCTGAGATGGTCTAGTCTGATGCTGTCCCTCCGTGTGTCACTCTTCAGGCTCCCTCCATGACGCAAACTTGAGTCTGCTTCCTTCCGTGGTCACGTACAACAGGCAAATGTTTACCATCTGCCATCATTCCAAGCACGATCTAAGGATCTTCCCAGGCTCAAAGATGCGCTGCATTAAAAGAAAAAAAAAATTGTTGCATGTCTCATCTCCAGAGTAGTTATCTGATCTGGACCAGACACTATCCCTCGGTGCTCATGTAATCAATGAGCAATTCTTTATTGAGCCCATAATGAGCAGGGTATGGGCTTAGTCTCGCTAAAAATTAGGTGTTTCACAAAAAAAGCACAATGATTGAGAAATAACTTTTTCTTTGACATCAGAAAATGCCAAGTGAAATTTTTAGGCTTTGTTAAAAAAATGATGGAGTTTGGAACTTTGCTGACAGAGAGTGTAGGCGTTAAGTGGGTTTTCGGTGGTATTTGATTCATTAAATTTACCATGCCATTATCCCAAGTTATTATTTTTGTCTTCTAAGGTTGAATATTTGGAGTGGGGGAACACTTTCCTTGCTTCTCAAAATGTTTTTGTTTCCCTGAAGATAGAAATAACAAAGGACAAAAAAGAACTAATCATGCTTTGGATAAGTCAGGATCTGATTACTGTGTAATGCCAGCACAACTGAATGTCTTTGCGCTCATGATGCGTAGGTGGGGATATTCGCCCCGCCAATGTGTGTGTTCTCATAGTCAAATCCAGCTCTATTAAACCCTCTTCAAGAAAGCCCTCCCATCACCTTAGCTCCACCAGCCTCACTCAATGGACCAGTCACATTCATTGATAATGTGGTAAGGAGTCAAGGTGCTACATCCTTACGGGGTTGGTATGTGTGTTAAATGAATAGATATGAATAGAAAATGCACAACACAGGCACTGTGTATATGCTTGCTAATAGGAGTTATCATAAAAACAAAAATGACTTAAGAAAGACACCATTCTTTCTTTTTTAAAAGAAAGGTTTTTTTTTTAAAGATTGGGGATAGCACATGTCTCCAGCTCCCTATGGAAGCTGGAGAAGAGATGACATGACTCACTTTTTTTTTTATTCTTAGGTGAGAATTTTGGTCACCAAGCTTGACCAAGCAAGCGTTTTTGCCCGCTGAACCACCTTGCCGGTCCCAAGATATTTTTCTTTACTAGGAACCATTTGGGATGTGTGGACCAACTGTCCTTGGGTTAACTATAAAGATGTATTTTGAATCATGAATCCTTGGGGTTGGTTTAGAAAGGAAATGGTCATAGCATCCATGTAGCTGTGCATCGTGGAAGGAGAGTGACGTATTTTGCTTCCCAGCTCTGACCTCAATTGGATTGCCTGATATGAAATGACCTTGGAGCGCATCAGGCTCTTGAGCTATGTTTCCCACCTCCTTGAAGGGGAATGAAACTAGACAGCTGCCTGCTGGGCTAAGGTGAAGGTGTAGATAGAATCCAACTCTGTCCATCCTCTAGAGAGGCCCTTACAGCAGGACCCAAAGACTCCTGGGCATTTTGCTTCACTGTGGCTTTTCAAGGATCTACTGGCACCATTCTCTTCCTGCTTGGTAATTAAGAGCAGCTGTCTCCGTTTGAAAGGAAGGAATCCCTTTAAAGTTCTCTCCATCCTTTCCAGAATGTGCTACTGAAACATGCTAATTAGTGGCTGGACTTAGGACAACACAGACATGTGTTTCCTGTGAGACTGGAGAAGGAAGAGGAGGAGGCAGAGAAACATCTGTTTAGTTGCATATGTGTGTATGTTGTTCTTGTTTTCAAAATGACATTTTGAATGAGACTCTTTCGACTCAAGTGTGATCAGCAACCAGGATCAAGGGCCTGGGACCCGGTAAACTGACTTCTCCACCTTGGTTTGTGCTCATTACTCCAGCTTATCAGGTATCCCTCTTCCATCAGGAATGCAGACCCCCAACCCCTTCATCGTCAAATTAACATCCTTGCTCCCCCTGTCTTTCAACCATCTCAGGAATCACTGGCCTCCAGGGAATTCAAAAATAGCTCTCCTTCCTCCGAAGACCCCATTCCAGAGTAAACTGATAGCCAAATGGGTTTGTAACAATTAGCACACTAAGGGATTTGAGAAGGCACAAGGGCATAAGGTGGCATTGTGTTAAATGTTCCTAGCTAAAAATGGAAAACTCACTGTTACCCCAGCATAAACTGTGATTATGTGAAAAATCTGTGTTTTGTGAGTAATCTCAAGCATCTGTTCAAGGTTTTAAACTTGCTGGCCATCATTGCTTGAGGGCAAGAACTCCTCAGGACATGGAAGGGAAGCCGGTTGACTGGTTCATTTTACAGGGAAGACCGTGGGGGTGTACTGAGAAGTTGAGGAAAGCAAGAAGGGGCTGGAGGTCGGTGCTTGGGAAAAGAGTGGGCTACATCTTCTACCTCCATCACTAGTCTCCTGGGGCAGTCTAGCCAAGATCCCGCCCCCGAACTCCTGCTACTATCTCCGTTATGCTTCTGGCCATCTCAGAGGCTGTTGTCGTAATACTCTGCATCCTGGCTGATCTCATTGTCTTGTTTCACCAGCTCATAGTTTCGGGTCTTCTTGTAGGAGTTGCATAGGTCGCAATTAGTTCATAGCCGTATGGCCCGACTCTACTGTTGGATGGAGAAAGATCTATTGTTTGTGGGAATTATTCTTTATAGGAGGTATAGCTGGAGTGTTGGTTCCCTCCCCCACCCCTGCCACACACACACACACACCAAATCATCCAAAGTAGCGATAGTATAATTTGCCATGACTATTTAGATTATTTTTAGTGAGAAAATGTGATAATTATCTACCAGATATCTGCATGCTGTGTCTCTGCATTCAGAAGTGGAATGCTATTTGTCCCGTGTGCATTAATTATGAGTAGATAAAGCCTCCACCAATAAACCGAGAACCCACCATTTAGATCTCTACACCTGGCCACCCATCTTGCTCTTAGAGGGTAGCCAGCCCCTGGGAGCCTTTGGCTGACAACCTAGTGAGTTACAAGACTTAGGTGGAGCAAGCCTCATTCCAAGCACACTGGAGCTCTCTGGCAAAGGTTTTCCTTAGCTTTCCTTCTAATTACACGTCTCCTTTGATCTGTTTCCTTGTCCTGTGATAGATCCCTAGGTTTCTGAGCTTTGGCTCAGTTGTTTATGTGTGTGTGTGTGAGTATGCGTGTGTATGAGTGTGTGTGAGTGTGTATATGAGTGTGTGTATGTGAGTGTGTGTGTATGTGAGTTGTGTGAGTGTGTGTGGATGAGTGTGTGAGTGTGTGTGCGTGAGTGAGTGTGTGAGTGTGTGTGCGTGTGTGTTATTTCTTTGGGGAGCAGAACAGATTGGTACCTATGATGGGAGTTCTTCAACCACAGCTCCCACTCTTCTTCTGAGCCTCCTTCCTGGGCTCCATGACTTTCGCAGTTAAACGCCACCAGCCAGCAGCTCTTGCAGCTGCACATGCACTCTTTGGAACCCTGCGTTTCTTATCTCGGCTTTAAGTTCTAGCTTCAAGCTTTACTCCTCTACTTTTAATTTCCCTGGAAAACAGTACTCTCTGTCCTCAGAATTTCAGTCCTAAACATTTGCAAAGCCTAGAATTGGGAATCAATGGAGGTCACAGTCCATATTTCTAAATTCTTTCTTCCCTCCCTCCTTCCCTCCCTCCCTCTTTCTTTCCTTTCTTTCTTTCTTCCTTCCTTCCTTCCTTCCTTTCTTGTGCATTGGTGTTTTGCCTGCATATATGTCTGTGTGAGATTGTTGGATCCACTGGGACTGGAGTTACAGACAGTTGTGAGCTGCCATGTGGGTCCTGGGAATTGAACCTGGGTCCTCTGAGCCATCTCTCTAGCCCCTCTAAATTCTCAAATCGAACCCATGAAGCTAACATATAAATGACAAGAGAAGGGGGTGTGTCAGAGAAGGTAAGTGGTGATGGAGCTAAGGCAGATTAATGTCTAAGAGATACAGCTTGCTTGGAATGAGGTGTGTGCACCACTTCTGAGTCACAGTAAAATATGAAACCTCCATTTTTGTTAGAAAACCCCACCTTTAAAATGCTTTGTAAAGCTAAATTTAGATGCAGAATTCTTAGAGTCCTGAATTCAGCAGTAGAGTATCAGAGCCCAGTAGAGCATTGCTACCACCCACTATTCTTCTCTTTCTACCCCGATTCGCACAGCTCCCCGCAAAACTTCATTTGCATGTGGGTATGTGGGCATCCAACCTGCACACTGAGGTGCCATTCACATCCCTGTAGTAGGTGTTCTTTTTCAGCACACAGCATCTCATTTCACTCCTTCTAGGCTAGATATGACATAGAGGTCTCAGACATTTGACACAGAGGCACGGGGCCACTGGAGTGGATTCTTCTGGGGTCCTGGCTTAGAGAGTGGGGTCATTGGGAGGGGTGACCTATTGACCCTAGAGCTTCCTCAGCCACAGAAGGGGAGATAGGAGAGGGCATCCTAGAGCCAAGGCACTGCTGAAGGGGTTAAGGGTGACATTGGTGGACATACCCTGCTAGGCACAGGGTTCTCGGCCTCTGTGATATCTGAGGGACCTGACCTCACCTCTCATGTAGCATGGCAGTTGGGGGTCTCCCTTCAGAAAATCATCTTAATTCTCCCAGTTTGTAACTTCTTTGTCCTAAAATGGCAGTAACACTCCCTGGGTGACCATAAGTGACTTAACCACTGTGCACCCCAGTTTGCTTTAAGGAATGCCGAGAGATTTAGAAAGCTAATATTGGCAGAAATGGAAAGATTTAGAAAGTTAGAAAATTTTTTTAGAAAATTTAGAAATGTAGAAATTTATAAAGCTAATATTTTCAGAAATTTAGAGGATTAAGTGATATCAAAGAAGTATTAAGTATTATAACTATTATTGTATATGTACACAGCCCTCTGGTCTTAGAAAGAAAGTCTCCCCTTGTTTTTCTATGTCCTGCTGTAGCTCTCTTTTCCAGTAACATGCTCTTGAATGTAAGGACTTAATTGTACTCAATTTTGGGCCCTGGGCACAAAACCCAATGTTCAATCACTTAGTAGGTGCTCAGTAAATATATCTGGGAATAAATTAACCGCTTTTTAGAAGCTGGAATTTGTTACTCCAAATGCTTATGTATACATGCTTATAAGGGAAACGCCTGGGACTGAATACAGCTTCCAGGTTCTTAGAGGGTTAGATGGAGAAGGTAGAGGAAACCATGAACCGTGTCACTGGGGGACACAGTGAAGAGATATTCAAGTATCACTCTCAAGGATTAGCTACATCTGCACAAGACACTAAATCTGTGTCGTGACAAAAATTCCTCCTTCATAAATAATCTCATTCCATTATAGAATGCTGTATACGTCTTCCATAGGAGCTGATGGATGTGCCAAATACTTTTCCAAAGACTTTACTACGATGTATTTTCTCAACATCTGTCATCTGAGGCGTCTGTGTCACTGTTTTCCTTAATTGGACCTGCTTATTCTGATGACTTGCAGATAAGCCGGGCTCAGGAGATACGGTCAGGAGAGAGACTTTAATGATGTTTGCCTGATTACAAAACCGCTCTATCAAGTTTTCCCTATCATTTACTCAAGTGGTTGCTAGGTAATTTCTAGTCCATCTCCACAATTAAAATGGAAGGGCCTGACAGCCAGTTCTTCGTTCACCCGTTCTTCCATTAGAACTGGTCCTGGGCTGTGATCAGATGCAACACAATGCTTTTCACAGAACCTACAAAACCCAAGTGAAAGATGCTAGAAATCCTCCCCAGTGAATTCACCTACTTCTTTTAGCATTGTTCTTCCAGGTAACTGTGGGATGATAAAAGCATGGTGTTTCAGTGCTTGGAGAACTGTAAGTACCCTGCCCCCAAATCTTCTTAAATTACAGAGCATCTAAAGACAGCATTAAATGTTCTTTGTGTCTTCAAGTAATTATAACTATTCTAAAGTAATTGATCTTACAGCAAAGGCTTGTATAGTTGAAATGTGGAGTGTCCCAGAGGCTCCACTCTTGGTTTCTGTTTTGATCGAACCTTCATGAACATCCGCTGCGGGAAGAAAAGCTTTTGCCTTTATGTTACCAATAAGAAATGGAGGTGTTGCTCCCATTCCAGCCCAGACCACCGAGAAGCAAGATGTAACCTGCCCGACTGAATGGTACCAAGCCACGTGGCTAACATAGATCAGAATAATGGGTTAATATAAGCTACAAGAGCTAATAAGAAGACTGAGCTAATGGCCAATCAGTTTATAACCTAAAAAAATAAAAAGAAATGGAGGTGTTGGAAACTATAGATTTGTTTGCTTTCAGTTTTGGTTCTAAGGGTTGAACCGAGGTCCTTGTGTATACTAAGCATGGTTTAATTCACTGAACTCTATCTCCATCCCCAGAATTAGGGATGTAGATTAATGTTATGCAAGTACAGACAGAGCAAGTATTGAAACCCAGTCTGTTTTTGTAGCCCGATCATTTCACAGTCGTTCTTTGGGAAGTAAAGATACATTTTATCATCATCTTTCAAGTAGATGGAGCCCTTTGGAACTATATTTTAAGAGAAGGAAATCTAAGGGCATAATATTAGTACAAACTTTGTAGTTCCTGTTTTCCTTTCTTCTTATATGTATTTCAATTCTTAATCTTTTTTGCTTTGCTTTGAGTCAGGGTCTCACTATGCAACCCTTGCTTCCAGGTTGGCCATGAACTCAATCAAGAGAGTCACCTTCCTCTGTTTCCTGAGTGCTAGGTTTAAAGGGGTGCACAACCATGCCTGACTTAATTCTTTATTTTTAAGTCACATTAAATATGATGTGATATAAATACATCGTATTTACATCAATTGTGAAATGAATTTGCAAATTTTCAGTAATGGAATTGTGCAAGACCATATTGACCGTATTGATATTTTGAATCTTGTAGGATTTGGGGCTGACCTCTAAAAATGAAGCTTCATTTTTTTTCTTTTTTCTGAATGAAATGCAGTCGAGGTTGGAGGAAATGCAAGACAAATTCACCATTGTTGAAATCAATGTCACCCTGACATTTATTGCTTGAGCTGATGTGAGGACAGGGTTTTGACTCAGGTTTGTCTGCTATGTTATTCCTGTCCTCAGATTCTTCACTTTTTTCTTGCCTCCAGTCTTCTCACAAGTTAATAATAACCAGCTATGAAGAAGGGAGAAAACTCAGCATCCAGTGAATCTTCCTTGAATCTGGTAAATGGGGGACCATGTTCCAGGAGCTCTGCACTTTTCAAAGGAAAAATCTCAATAGCTTCATGAGTCTTGTCTTTGCTGTGTGCTGTCTTTCTCCCTCCTCTGGCTTCAGTGTTGGTGGCTAAACAGAAAGAAAGAAAAGAACATTCTTCTCCCTCCAACACATTCACCTGTTGTTTACATAAAAAGAAGGGGAGTGGATGTATCCTGGAGCGAAAAGGAAGGAGATGAATGAGGACGGCCCTGTTATGATTTATTGTCTAGGGACAGCTCTGAAACTGAGCCGAATTCCCCAAGTCTCTCAAAATCCATTGAGTTCATTATGTTTAATCCATTCCTCTTTTTTTGAGGCATACAATGACAATGCTTTAGAATAAAAAAAATCACAACTAGTGCAAAATAGAGGAATCTTTGGACTGACTTCCCTTTAAAATGATATTATAATTATGAATAATATTTACATAAGCTAATATGTGCCAGGAACCGCAGGAACCGCTACTCTCTGTCTACTCATAAATACTCCGATGTTTGCACTTACTCCACAGTTGAGATACGGGACAGAAAATACATTTTCCCAGTGCTTCCAAACTATTATCTCACAGAGACAAGTTCCAAACTCCACGCAACCTGGGATTCAACTTGCATAACTGGCCCCTCTTCGTCTCCTATGCTTTCTGAAGGGATGTGTCAACATTCCTAGTCACGGATTTTGACTCTTATTTACTGGAGCTGACAGCCTCACTCAGGTCCATCTCAAAATGCACCACTTTTTGCTTATTTATCTTTCTGTGTGTGCACACGTCGGTATCAGTTAAAGAAAGGTAAAGTGATGTTTGAACAGAACTTTTCACCCTCATTTGTGATAATCATGGGCAGGTGGGGATGCCACAAGAACACCTACAAAGATGATGAACATAATGTTTGTCTCCACCGTTGTTGGGTTTAAACCAGAAGGGAAAATAGTTGGATACTTTAATAGTTCATTTCTTTTCTCACTAAATTTCCTTTTAGTGTCTTCTTCAGTGCTTTTATTATGAAACTGTGGAATTAGACCCATCTAAGTATCTCATATTATTCAGTGTTGGGGCTATAACATTTTTCATTAGGTTCACCCTACGGCAGTATTGTTATGGAAATGAAAGTTGACACTTGAGGCTGTGTTTGGTCCAATAACAAAATTAAGCTATTTAATTCCAGTTTGGAGTTCATCAGAAGGTTTCAGCTCATGCTCAGTTTTTGATAGGTAGAACTTAGTAGATATAATCCCATGGACTTAGTTGCTGTAAGTTACCCCACAGTAGAATCAAATCAGGATAACAGAAAGCATTTTGCCAGCACAGTCATAATACATTATTAGAGGAAAATAATAGTGATGGCCTAAAAGTTACAATTTCACCAACAGCTACTAAATCTCCACTTACATTTTGTTGAACTTAATTGCCGTCACATTTCACAGTTCAGACATGATGTGAAAATTAGAATAAATACTTGGAACAGTCCTTTGAATCAGTCTTCTGACATGCCTAGACACACGTGTGCTCAATCAATCTATTCAAACAAGCTTTAATTTTTAAGGGCCAGTAACAATTTAGCCTCTTTATTAAGATTTACACTGCTAAACTCTGACTCTCACAGGCAAAGGCTGAATGACTGATAATGTTTCTCTGCTCTCTAGTGGCCGGGTGCAGAATTGAACAGACCAGCACAATCTGCTTAAGGTGCCGTTGCCTGTGTGTTCTGAGGTCTAGATTGCAACATCTGTAAAGAATAGTGGTGGAGGGAGATTAAGGTCAAACCTCTAAAGCAGTGGTTCTCAACATTCCTAATGCTGCAACCCTTTAATACAATTCCTCTTGTTGTGGGGACCCCCAACCATAAAATTGTTTGCATTGCTGCTACTGTTATGAATCATAATGGAATGTCTGGGTTTTCCGACGCTCTTAGGTGACCCCCGTGGAAGGGTCATTCGAAGGCTAATGGATTGCCATCCACAGGTTGAGAATCACTGCTCTAGAGCAAGGTAATAGGAACATGAATTGCTGTCTATGCTCTAATTTCAAAAGTACTGGGGAGTCACGATGATTGTTTTTCACTCCCGAGATAGTGGAAAGTTTGCGGTGTGCTGCAACAGAAAGGTTTCTCATCAGACTTTCCTTAACTTCTGAGGCTGATGATGTGCAATTTATCATAAGGATGCTTAAGAGTGTTCCTAACTTTCTTTCTGACAGATGCTAATGGTACCTGCACCTCAGCCCCAGATAAGAAACATGCCACCTACGTTGTCTTTGCAGGAAACCTTTCCCCTGCTTGGGAACCATCTTGTTCTTCACAGTTCCTATGAATCTGCAGATGTTATGATACAAACATTTTCCCAGGCACATAGCAGCTGCGAGGCCTTGTAGTGATTCATGTAGTTTGTGCGAGAATCCTCAGGGGTCAACCCACCACTGCCATTTGTCCTGGTCCTGTTAAGTTTCTTCCCTTTCAAATGACTCTACTTTGTGTCAAGTTCAAGTTGACATAAATTCAGGCAGCACAGGGGAGAGGAAAGAGCATCGAGGTTGGGCTGGGGCTGTTCAGCTCCTGTGAAGTGTTGTGAGGGTGTCAGCATTCTCCATGAGTGAGATGAAACTCTACTGGAGAGAGAGAGAGAGAGAGAGAGAGAGAGAGAGAGAGAGGTTGTGATCCATTTTAATCTTTCAAAGGATTATGGCAATCTTTTCCTTTGTCTCAGGAAACAGTCTGTCAAAATGGCTAGGACAATCCCTCTGGCTGTAAGACTGACATAGTTTGAACCGCTCTCTCTAAAATCTCACTCCCTGAGCACCCAGAGACAAATGATGTAACTTGTCTGAGCCTCTGTTTTCTGATCTGTAAGAGAAGATGGAGCAGTATTCCTGCTAGGTGAATCTAAGTGCCGTGGGACAGGAATTGCGCTGTTATTTCATTTACAATAATAAAAAAAGTGCAACAAAGCTGGTGAACATAGGGGGTTGGCTCTGCTGTGGTCTTAATCCAACCCCTCTGTGTTTGGAAGTTATCATTAATTTATGCCTCGTCATTTAGTACTTTGTCCTTCCTTCACGTTCAGGGCTTAACACGTGAGAAGCAATTATTTTAATAGCATAACTTTCAGTAATAAATGAAGCACAAGCTCATCTATTTATTTCTTAGGGTCTCATAAAGTATTTGGCTGCTGCTTTATGAGGAATTATATGTCTTTTCTATAGTGAATGCTTATATAGATTAATTAATGCCAAAATGTACTTACCTCTTTACTCAGTTCTTATATAAATAATCTTTAACTTGAATATTGATTGAGGGTGTAAAATATTAAATCTTCAGTTAAAATCCAACATTTTCAAATGTCAGTAATATATGAGGCCAACTGATAGGAGTTTACATATTCATAGACCGTGACAAAATCACACCATGTCTGCCCTTTGACCTGTAGTCATTATAAGGTAGTATTGATCCTCTGTTAAAATGTGTGTGTGTGTGTGTTGTATGTGTGTGTATACTAGAGCTGAGGAAATAAGTACTAGTATTTGCATTGTAAACTACTGTAGGCTACAACTTGCATGGAGATTGTCTCCCATACAATGAGCTTCTTATAAGCTCATTAGCATTCTCTTCGAAATGAAGACTTCATGTTACCCTCTCTGCGTGCATAGGACACCTGAAATAAATGAACTCACTATGGTGTTTTTCTAGAGCCAATAATCCAATTCTAATTACTCAGGTGGCGTCTTCTTTTTCTACCCCTTCTATTCCCCAAAGAAAAAAATTACAAATCTCTGTATCCCTGAGCATTCCTATTCCCCAAGCCACTAATCAATAGCACATCATAAGAAAGAAATTCTTACAGGTCTCTAGGGACCCTTTATATGGGCTAATAGATTTTTCTTATTTTTGTCCTTTGAATAGTTCTTCATTTGGCGTAGACATTTGCCATGGGATTTATTTTTATTGTTGTTGTCTCATTGATGATTTAAAGAGTGGAAGGAACAAGATCACTTTTTCTTCTTTCTTCCTTTTCATTTGTCAGTGTATTGTTCTTTAGATGTTGACTGGTTCATTCTTCTCTGAAGATGTCATTGCAAAGTGATAAGCTTCCCCATAAGGTTGAATCTGGTTTCTCACTACAGCTGGAAAACCATCTGAGATCATTTTAGGAAAGGCTGAAGGTGGCCACATTGCAGATTATTAATGACCCCAGACCTATTTTTGTCATTCTGGGCTGATGGCTTCTTAGCCACCTGCCTTACTACTAAACAAGAATAAAAGCAGATGGCAAGGAGAGCCAAAAGGTCAAGAGAAGACCTTAGAGGTGGACATCTTGAAATCGGCTTGCTCTTTGATCTCGTATTTGCCAACTGGAAAATATCCCGGGCTATCAGCTTCATTGGAAGCTCAAGCCCTTCAGAGATGCTGACACTTTCTATTAGCCCAGGTGGCTGACAATGTCTTTAATCTTAGGCTGAAATCACTGTAAGGCCCTTAAGAGCAGGCGGCCTTTCCTGGAATAGAGGCTTGGCAAATTGTGAGGGAGGCTGAGCGGCCTAAAAGCTTTTGTACCATGGATGACCCCGTTTACTTCATCCGAGTACAGAGCAATAAATGTAATGTTGGGCTCCCTGAATGTTTGTGAATTGAAACGATCTGTCTAAGCGACTCTTTCTTCGTCATGGAAAGTGTTCTCAGCAGTTTAATTCACCCATTGCCTGTCTTGAGAATGGAACTTGTAGAAAAATGGTCAGAAAATTTGCTTCAAGGGTCACCTAAATCTTAACTGGTTTTCCTGGGAGTTTTGAAATAATCTGACAGGTTGACTTTGCAACTATTTGGACAGTCGTTTCCCGGTGGAGTCTTTCCATCAAAAGTACTTTTCCAAGCATCACTACAGTCTGACGTTTCTCTGTTGGGTTCTTTACGTCCATATGAAAATGAACCTGGAGACATCTTAGCCGTCCACTCCCATTTGGAACATCTAGAGATATGCTTTACCTGACAGTTTTTGTTTGAGGTTTTAAACGCTAAACATTTTCAGGCTTAGCTAGAGAAAACGGTTCTGAAATAGGAGGAATCATTCTTTGTGATATTCACCCATGTGCTGTAAGGACCTGTCTCCAGACAAGAGATGTACAGTCTAGACAGGAAGAGGGAAGTGGTGGGCAGGAGGAAGGGGCAGGCAGGACTCCATGGAGTTAAGCTCTGTGGACAGCCACCCACTGTAGGCCTAAGTATTGCAAAATGGTTAGCAAAGCTGAGGTTTCAAAGTAAATATTCATGACCACACAAAGGCAGGCGACTTCAAGCCAAACGATCTTTCTTGAAAAGAAAAATATGTCATAAGCATAAGATGTCCACCTGTGACTTGGCTCCCCCATGATATGGCAACTCTGCTTAACTTCCTCTCATTTATGTATATAGTTTAGAAAGTTTCTTTTTTATCTTTTTTATTACTTTATAAATAATACCAATCAAAATTTCCACTTCCTCCCCTCCTCCCACTTCCCTTTTGCTCCCCCACTCACCTCCCCCTCTCCAGTCCTAAGAGAGGGCAGGGTATCCTGCCCTGTGGGAAGTCCAAGGCCCTCCCCCTTATATCCAGGCTTAGGAAGGTGTGCATCCAGCTAGAATAGGATCCCAAAAAGCCAGTACATGCAGTAGAGACAAATCCCAGTGCTA